>NCQV01090075.1:1964-12341 GCA_002740545.1 Lophocereus schottii | reverse complement strand
AAAAAAAAAAGGAGCCTTCATCAGAAATTCAGGAATATGTATAACATGGGTTGGTATTTGACAAGAAGTAGGTTACTTCACAAAGGTAATCGGCGAGTGAACATAAACAGAGTTACAGAAGGGAGCAGTGTTAGGACTAAAATATGAGAACAACTGCTCTAATCCTGAAAAGTGGAGATTCTTCGCGATACTCATGAAAGTTAATCAAATTTTACTGGAGCTCAGCTTCGTCGGCTACCCAAATAAAAGATACAGTGATCACAGCTGATCCCTTCAATTAAATAATTCCAGTCACGCAAATAAGCCAGACAATACTACAGAATCAGGACAAAGACAGATGGTATGATTGACTTCGAATCCCTTCACTAGAAAACATCTAAGCACACCGTCTGTAATCAAGTACCTGCACAAGCTGCACACCGGAGCAAGATCTAATTTCGTAGACTTCATCATTTCGAAGGCCCTTAATTGTTGGCCCACAAATACAGTAACTCCTCTCAGGTCTGTATTTAATGAAGCAAATGAGAAGATCTTGTTTAAGAACAACAATAAAATAACAAAGGGAGAGCGAAGATGCAAGGCAGAAACCTGCTTTGGTCCCATCGACGTATCTTCAAATCTGTTCCTCCGGTTAGCAAATCTCCCCCTGGTAGAGGAAGTAATGAGCGAATGCCGGAGAGGCGAGGAGAAGGTTCATTAAACTCGTCAACTCTATATTTCAGGTTGACATTTTGTGCTGGATCTGACTTAAGATTTGCCTTGATTGGAGGCCTGGACAGAGCCCAAGGCAGGTCAGACACTTCAGCATTGGCATTATTAATTGGCACTTGGAATACCTGCCAAAAATTGGATCCAGCAAAACAAACTCACAGGTATAATTACAAGTGCATTATCTACGACATCAGAGGGAATAAATCATCCACCTATCTCAGAGGTGCCAAATGAGCAGGCTATACAGCCCAGACCAGCCCAGGCTCAGATCAAACCAGGCAACAGCGCAGCCCACCAAATTAAATGGGCTGAATCAAGCTGGGGTTTAAGGTTGTGCTAACTCGGCCTGGTCAGGGCGTCTTTGTTTTCTCTTTTTTTCCTTTTTGAGGGAAAACATGAAAATAGCAACCAAGCACAGCACACAAGGTCATCATGGTGGCTGAGTGTGAGCATATGTGTTGCCCTATGAAGTCTGAAAAGAGCCTTCAGGGCAACCGTGGCAATTGCAAGGAATTTTCGTCTTTCTAATAAGACCAACGAATGATGTCCACCACTGATATGACAACTTCCCCCGCTAATAAACATTAAAAGGAACATGTGATGTACCTGATAGCAACTACCAGTCTCAGCATTCCATAAAGAAACCTCATTAAAACCAGCTGCAACATAGATAAGAGGTCTAGCCGTGGTAGAAAACAGTGTGTTTGGAGGAGGAATATACAGACACATGTCTTCTACTTGACATGGATGAGGATATGACCATGAGTTGACAGGTATCAGGAACCGAAGATCCCATAGAGACAGCACACCCCTAGAAGACCCTGAGACAAACCAGTTTCCACATGGATCTGTCACCAACTTAGAGATATAACCCTCCTCAGGAGTGGCTTTTAGAGTCCAAGAGTTTGTTCTTGTTCTAGTGTCCCATAGATGAATGCGACAACTCTGTGTGCTGTACATGAGTGTATGATTAGCATAGGCATCAGCAGAGCTGACAATGCTCAGTATTGCACCTTCCCCTGTTTTGTTCTGCGACATATCAGCAATCCCTGAGCACTTCTCAGCAATGTTGCCGTTCTCAAGTCTTCTGGAAGCGTAATCCACAGAGAACGTGTGTATCCTTCCATCACATGCACCGACAACCGCTTGGGCTGAACCCCAGAGCATAACTGCGCATAAGCCCCTGCTTCCCTCCAAAGAGTACGTTAGCCTAGACCTAAATGAGATATCCTTTTGTAGCTTTCTTGACTCCCATAGCTTCACAGTTGAATCATCTGACACACTCACAAAGAATTTGTCATCAGTTGAAACAGCAATGTCATTCACAGAAGAACGATGCTCCTGTAGATGAGCAACCAACACTCCCCGGGGCTTCCATCCAGAATCAGGAAGTGTCGAAATCCATGAGAGAGCCGGTGGTCCCGTTACTTCACTTGGAGATGAGATATCCTCCACAAACATTGAATTTCCTTTTACAGTGCTAGAGACTCCTATGTCCTGAAATTTGCCACCCATGCATGAGTTCTGATCACTTTCTTTGAGTTCA
This sequence comes from Lophocereus schottii, assembly GCA_002740545.1. Classification (NCBI taxonomy): domain Eukaryota; kingdom Viridiplantae; phylum Streptophyta; class Magnoliopsida; order Caryophyllales; family Cactaceae; genus Lophocereus; species Lophocereus schottii. The sequence continues at coordinate 10,084 of NCQV01090075.1, read as the reverse complement.
GGTTCATGAACCACTCTGTGGAACTGTGTACTGCCGCAAGCAACACTAAATAAACTTGGGGCAAGATTAGGAGCTGTGGAAAATGAACTACTTCTTAAAGATTTCAGCTGATGTGAAGCATCAGAAACTCGCTGTGAATGCCCTGCTTCTCTTTTGTCTAAGGAGAAGGAGTACACAGGTATATTTTCATATGATTTATCAAGACGGAAGCTGTTACTACCACTGAGCTGAGGAGATATCAAGCCTGAGAACCTCAGCTTTTCTGATGAAAGATGATCGCTTATGTCAAGTGTACGTGGAGCACCATGGATACAACACCCCTTAGCTCTCAACTTAACCTCACTACTATTACATTCAGTTGTGTCCATTTCGTCAACAGAAAGTCTCCCACTTTCTGGATCCTGGAGTCCCTTGTCCTTTTTAGGTGAATCTGCAGCTTCCCATTGTTTAGGCTGCGTTGATGCATGCCATATCCTTTGCTGTCTCTCCAGCATGTCCAAGCCTTGGACGTTTTCTAATACTTCGTAGAATACCTTCCTAGAAACAGGAGGCTTTAGGCATGAAAGAAGAGCTTTCTCCGAAGCTAAGGAAGCCAGTTGCCTGCGCAAAAAGGGGCGAACTACGGGGGCTAGAAAAACATAGGAGTCAACAGCACCCAAACTCTCGCTACTTGCAGCTATGAAAGATGCAACCGACCTCCTTACCCACTGGCTGGGATAACATAGCAATGGAAAGGCATGTTGTATCATTTCCACAAGTATTCTTTTCCTTAGGAAACCATTATAGGACAGAATGGTCAAGCAATCCAATGTACTAGCTATTACACCTTCAGCTGTATCACTTAAAGCCTGCTCAATGTATGGAAGAAGATATTCCTCTACACTTCTTTGACCAACAAAGAAGCAGACATACACAATCTGCTCATAGAAAACTGTTCTCAGCAGGTCATCATTGTCATTCAGGAAAGCAGGAAGGATTGGCAATAGAAAATCATTGCTCTGCCTCTGGCCGAAAAAGCAGCACAAGCCAGCAATATCGTGTAAGAGTGCTCTCCGAATATTTGGAGTTTGCTTTGGACCCATTACGAGTTCCTGGACTACCTCAGCAACAGATTTCCTAAGATGAGCAAGTTGAGCATTGCCATTTACTTTGGGGACCTGTCCCTTGTCAGTTGACACCACCGATGACTTTTGGGGTACACTCAGTTCATCTAACACTCCTGCCTCACTCATCCTCAACGAACGAGCCAAAAATCCGTAGGATGTCAATGCAAGTTTGGATATATGGCTTGCATAACAGATCCTCACACTTTCCTCAGGATCATCAGGGAACATAGAGAGCATAGGAAGGATGTATTCAGGAAATATTTTAGCATCACTTGGGGGGAATTCTCGGACTAAAGGCAAAATATCACACAAAGTCTCCATAGCAGCACAACGAACAATTGCTGCTGGGTCAGATAGCATAAAGATGACATACGGAAGCACACGCTGCAGACAATCTTCATCATCAATATATACAGACAGAGACTTCAGGAGGAGTATACAACTTCGCCGTAGCTGAGGAAACTTGACATTGCGTATGCACGAACATAGCAGGGAGATAATAAGCACCATACCTTCACAACTCATTGCCTGACGAGGTAAGCTTTGGAAGGGCGTTGGACAAGTATCTACTTCACTGTCATACTCAGACATCAAGGACTTCAACTCATTTATAGTGACCTTCTTCAGAAATGCATGATCAGACCTCTTAAACACATCAGAAATGCTTTGGAGTAACTGGCTAGAAGAATGCTGGTTTTTTTCCTGTTTTTGCACTGAGCGAAACTCAGTTGCATTCTCCTGAGGCCTATCACTAGAAAAATGATTTGATGGGTCCACATCCCCGAGTAAACTACCTAGATGAGCAAGAAGCTCATACTGCTCATGAGCAGAGCCATTTGTTAGATGATCCTTCCTCGAAGATCCCTTGGGATGACTGTGAACTTCCTTCCTAACCATTTCTTGAGATATCTCACCTGCAGCAGAGTTAGGATGTGCCCCAAGTCCTTCACTTGTCTCATCACGAGATTCACTACTGCTCATTTGCTTAACTATCTCCTGAAAGGTACTCTGGCACATTACAACCTAGAGTAAACATTAAAGCAGTCAAGAACTATAGAGACAAGAAGAGGGAATGGGACGGGACATAGAGAGAGCACACGTGCGCACACACAAAAGGACTTAGCATAAGCATCGGTTACCCTCGCATCAGGATCAAGAGAGCCCAAACATGAATAGAAGTTGTGGAGAAATGGTGAGAAATAGTTTGGAAATGCCATCCCAGCATATTTCAGGAGATAGGCTTCAGCAGAAAATCGTTCATCTGGATTCAACTGAATCATGTGAAGAATCATCTTCCGAATTCCTGGATCACGGATCTGAAATTATGGAACCAAATAACAAGCACGATCACAAAGCTGACAGAAATGCTCTAATAGCAAGTTCATGAAACTTGAGACATCACATCAAAATATCTACAGTGAATCTTATGAGCTGTATTGCTTAAAGATCAATACCATGCAGGTGCAAAGGCATGCTTTGATCAGGGGTTAACAAATGTAGAAATGAGTATATGCTGCTACACAGCCCCAAAAACAAACAAACAAACAAACAAACAAACAAAAAGGGGAATAGCACCACAGTGAGAAAAAGTAAATCAGTATTCTGCAGGAAAGTTGGCTATCGAGAGGTACACTAAGCAATTCAGTGCAGATTCTTTACACTTCTGTGTAACACCCTTCCCTAACTGAATAAAATATACAGAAAAATACCAAAGTTAGAGAGTAGAAGGCACACTACTTATTCAACAAGCAGCTTGGAGCACATAAGAGCCAGGCAAGCAGCTATAGGAATCAGTGAATAACCAATTTTACATTTAAATATAGATGAAACAAACCAATAGAGCGATAAGCACAACGAAACCAAGCCGGTTTGCCGAGCCCTCGTGTTCGGCTCAGTCAAAGCTCGGCTCGGGCTTGAGTCAAACCAAGCCCAAGTCGAGCCCGAGCTCGAAAGCATACTGAGGTGAGCCCAAGCTCAGCAAGGCTCGGCTCGGCTCAGCTCAATTTGGCTCAGTTTAGATCAATTAATTCACTTTTTCTTATGCACTTGTGGCGAAGGTATGAGATTACTACTACAATCAACAAAACTCTATTACAATATTATCTTTAATCCAATGCTAAAACAAAAATTTAACTTGCATTGCAGCCTTAAATTTGGAAACTTTTTCACCAAAACAAACAAAAACAAAAGAATACCGAGCTAAGGCAAGCTAACATGCCAAGCGCTGTGCATTAGAACACGAGCCTAAACTTTACATGCTCGGAATTCGAGCTGAGTCAGAGCCGGGTCGGCTCATTTACAACCCTATTTTATGCAAAACAATTTCATGAAATCAGTCACGTGGGCAAAAAAAATTTTAATGTGTCTTTAATTTGTTTCAACAAACTTTTCTTTTCTCTTCTGCACATTAGGGGCTGTGTTGGCATTTAGCACCTTCTCAAGTAGCTGACTAGGATCATATTGTCCTCTCCGATAAGCAAGTAGCTGGGAGAGTTCAAACAGTGGATGGCCCTCCAAGAAAACCTCCGCTATTACACACCTAAAAAGAAAAAGATATCATAAGAAAATTATAGTAGCAAGCAAATGAGGCTTGCTAGTGGACACAACAAATTCTGAAGAGTAGACAAGTGCTTGAAGCAAACAGATAGTAGGAACTTCCACTACGACTTGCATAACCAATGAATAAAGAGGTAGATTGACCACGAAGAGCTTTACTAATAAGTATAGTTGTTCCATGAAATCACTCTCACCATTTAGCTCCATTAAATTTTAAGGGCTACATCCGCAAGCTTCTTTATTCAGACCACTGAATTCGCCAAAGTAGGCAAAATCATAACCTTACCAAAAAAAATTTGGAAACCTAGCACCAGGAGGCTAATAACTAATAAGGTACTCTTCCTCTTTTAAGTCAAATTTCTCAGAGAAGGTTCTGAGAAGGCCCAAATAAACATCCATTTTCCCCCTCATCTTGAAACTCCTATGTCAAGTATTAGACACCATGGAAACTGCAATCTCCTTCTAGAAAGCAGGAAGCAAGCACAGATATAGAATACTCAGATCTGAGAATCAGCACCTGGAAACATCGATCATAGGTCAATAACATCCAAGTATGCAACCATTTAGAAAATATCAGAGTATGACAAACAAATGCACCTACGTCCGGTATTCCATGCACCATATCTTTTAGAAGAAAGCGCACACACATACAAGACCGCAATTGTATTACAAATACTTCAAAGCTTTGTAAGTCAAACTGAGTTCTCAGAAGAGCTATCACCTTAGCAAATGTCAATTTGTGATTGAGCTAGTAAAGAGGAACTTAGAGCTCACCCCATTGCAAAGATATCCATGGATGGCTTTAGAGGTGCATCAGGTGCTAGTAGTATATCACTTCCATGCTCATAGAACCTCTGCAAAATATTTTGAAAGAATATCCACATGACATGAAATTCCATTTAGAGGATTGACACTGGGTGATCATGAAGAAACAATGACATGATCATAGAATTTAATTATTCCTGGCCTCGTTCATAAGCATCAAGTCATCAACCAAAGATATCCATGGATAAGGAACCAAGCTGAGCCCAACTCTGAGCCAAGTTTTCACCAAGTCAAGCCTGAGCTTTATAGTGGATTTTTTTTTTATTTTATAGTTCAAACCTTTACGCAACTTAACTTGAAAAATTCTTTATTTTAAAATACTAAAACCCCTACTAAAGAAAAAATATCAAGTCTATGCTTTAGTATTGAACAATGGACATCCAAACCAATAAAAAGTCCATGTATACTAGTGGAACAAAGGCTATTCACAACCCAAAATACCTAATTGAGCTCGACCGAGCCGAGCCAGACCTGCACTCGAGCTTGGCTCAACATGTGTCTGAGCCGAGCCAAGCTTTGACTCCGTCGAGCCCGAGGGCTTGCCAAACAGGCCCAGTTCTTTTACAACCCTAATAGGCATTAACCTTGACATTGTACTCACATGTTCACAAATGCAAAGAAATCAACTACCAGTCTACCATAACCCATGCACCACAATCTAGAATTTAGATATGCGAATCAGTGAAACACAAAATCAATGGACTTAATGGAGTTGCATCTATGTGTATCAACAGAGGAATGGGAAAGGACATTGCAGCAACAATTAAAAAAGAAAAAAGGGTAACCTACCTCAGGTGCAAGATAACAGAGCCTTCTCCCCCCAGTATCGAAGAAGAAAGAAAAATCGGATGGATCATCATCGGGAATGTAGGTGGGTTTGAAAGATGCAAAGTCAGCGAGGTAAACCCAATTCCAGGAAGTAACCAACACATTCTCACACTTTATATCACCTTCAACAAGATAAGCATGAAACCCTTATATTATACCAATTCAAACAAGGGTTTACAAATAACCAACAAATATTACCAAAATTGTGTAACTTACCATGACAAATCCCACGTTGATGACTCTGTTTGACGGCATATAACAACTGAAAGAGAGAAATTCAAACTCAATATATAGTCAACCAATGTGATTCCCACCCCAGTTGCACAGAAAAAAAGAAAGAGGTCATAAAATAGAAGAATCAAGACCTGAAAAGCTAGCCATTTCTTCTCAACAAGGGTAAGAAAAGGCCTAGTACTGAGCCGATCATGGAGATTATTGAAGAAATACTGCCTGAGCAGATAGGCAGCCTTATCAGTCTCCAGCCAAAACTGCCAACAACCCAGTTCAATGCTATGAATGATTCAATACCAAAAGTGACCACATAGCATGGAGATGAGGAAAAGCTTAAGAATTCAGAAAGCAGCCTAGACCAATTTGATCAGAATCGAGAGTTGCTATATGATTACATAACTTTTGGTATAGCCTGTTGTCCTACCTCCTTTGCTACTGTGATCTGCTTCCGCTCTTTAGTTTTGTTAAATCAATTAGTCACCTTGTGACAACATAAATCCACAGTCCACACAATTAGGAGTATACAAATTCTAGAAAAAGTGCAGGCAAGAACCTGGCTCAATTCCATCAGATGCTCCAAAACTAACAAGAAAACAACAACTCCTAGTATGGATCCTGCTTTTATAGGGTTTGGGGAGATCCAGTTGTAGACAATCTCACCTCTACAGACATCTCTGCCCACGGAGAGGACGATTCCAAGAGAGTCACGTATACGAAAAAATTTAGAAAAATTTTAGATTTTGAAACTTTTGATAAATAAAAAAGTACTTAAAAACAACATAAAAACATAAAAACAACATAGGAGAGGTGAGTATTATAGCTCAGACAATCGGAGATGCGATAATAATAACTTTGTTAAAACTAGGGTACTACTAGCATACAAATATATGACAAACACAAGATAAAAGTAATGGGCAGTACGAATAGAAAACCAAAAAATTAAAAAAAAAATCCACTTTGTTTAGGGAAATTTAAATTGAGGAATGAGGAATATAACCATAATCATTCATCCCTCTCCTCCGCTACCTCAATGTAAGCTCATCCTCGAATGGAGGTAAACGGGTTGGGTTCAGGAGAAAACTCTTAATGAGTTCATCCTCTTCCCTCCATTCTCCTTAGACATCCAAATGAAGTAAAAATACCTGGCGTTCCTCCTTCCACACTCCAACATTAACCACCCCCTGCCCCCCAAAAAAAGAAAAAAGGCAAATACAACTGCAACCCAGCACAATTAAAAGAGCTGAAAAACTCAAAATTGAATGAACTACCATCAACCCACTTCAATTGCATGAGAATACAGAATGCCCACGAAATTCAATACCTCACATTCCTCCTCAGCACTCTCCTAAATTGAATATCTCTTAAAATTCTTAAAGGGTTCATCATTCCCTTCAAAAGGGGGAAAAAAAGGCGCTTCTCGAAACTCAAAATTGGATGAACTAACAACAACGCAGTTGAATTGCATGAAAATAGAGAGTGCCCACGAAATTAAATACCTGGAAGGGCCAGACATGGGGGTGTTGAATGGTGAGGAAGGTATCCCGAATATGATGAAGGCGCTTCTCGTATTCTCTGAGGTCAATGTGGTCGCCTCGCTTGAAGTAGACCTTGACAAGAATGAGACCCTCGTCGTGTTTACATTGGATGGATTTGAAGAAGCGACCACGACAAAGAACCTCTTTCAAGACTAAGTTATGGTAGGAAGGAAGGTCATGCAGATAGTACTCTGTCGCTGAGGCTTGTGTTGTCCTCGCGATCTTGTTCCCCATCGTCCCTCCTCGTTACATCTGCTGCGCCTGTTAGAGTTGTTGTTGTTGTTGCGGTTTTATGATCTAATGATAATTCGATTGAATTGGATTCAATCCATGAAAGAACTTGTTGCTTGGTGTGACTGCGATGATTAGCAGTTTCCCAACTGAATGAGCTGCTTTTTGGCTTTTGGGGGAGGGAGGGAGGGAGGGAGACTGGTAGGAGAGACAAGTAATCTTCAAACTACAACCGGATCCGATTTTCCGAATCAGCCCGATTCTCATGTGGGCGATCATAAGAAAAACCGTAGGCTCTTGAGTCCTTGAAAAATTTAATAAAAATAAAAGTTAAAAGAAAAAAAGATGAAGAAAAAAATGTAGGGGGAAAATGAATTTTTTTTCTTATTTATATTGAGAAAAAAATATAAGAATTTCGATGAAAAATTTAAATATTGATGAGCTACTTAAATCATATTAATGTCATCTAAGTAATGTGAGATTGAAGGAGGTTGGGAATTTTTCTCAAACTTTCCACCTACCTCCAATTTTATGAGGAAAATTTTATCATTTATTTCTAACAAATTTTCCACCTACGTCCATATTTTTTTCTTTGTGATTTTTTCTAAGCCAAACACAAGAAAAAAAAAGTAACCTTCTTAATTTTTTTCTTTCCACCAAATTTTTCAATGTCCAAACAAAGCCTTAGAGCATTTCTAATGGTGAGTTAATTTTTTGACACATTAGTGAGGATTTATCATGGTTGCATCAATTCTTTTTTCAACTTTTTGGCTCATAATTTTCTATCTCTTTAATAAAAGGCTTACTA
>NCQV01090069.1:4179-19726 GCA_002740545.1 Lophocereus schottii | reverse complement strand
AAGGAAAGGGAAAAGAAAAGGAAAGGAAAGAAATAAATGAATAATGATAAAGGAAGGGAAAATAAGAAAAGGAAAGGGGGAAAATAAAATAAGATGAAAAAAAGAAAGGGAGAATAAGATGTATTTTAGGGTTTGATTTGGGTGGATTTAGGAGGGAAAAATTAAATTTCAAAATAAAATAGATAGGAGGAAAAAATGAATGAAAGGAGTAGCAATTGAATTATGAGGTAAATACGTAAATATTTAAATCAGGGAGGACAAAATGTTCGAGGTGAAAAAATAAATCAATAAATATTTTAGAAAAATTTAAAAGACACAACTCAGGGAGAAAGGATTTTAGAACGACTTAGATTACGAGGGTTGGTCCACGATGCAAGGTCTCTCAATTTGATTTCCTGGAGTTTTACATACTACCCCACTTAAGAAAGTTTCGTCCCCGAAACTTCACTAGGCTGTGACACAGTACCATTACAAATATACATTTTCGGGGTTTTACATACCACCCTACTTAAGAAAGTTTCGTCCCCGAAACTTACACGCACCTGATTATAGGAACAAGTGAGGGTATTTGTCTCACATTTCCTGTTCTGGCTCCCAAGTGGCTTCAGACATCTCATGATTGGCCAAAGGACCTTCTCCAGGGACACCGTCTTCTTACAGAGGTGTCTTTCCCGTCGATCTAGGATCTGTACCGGCTGTTCCTCGTATGAAAGGTCTTCCTAGAGTTGTATGGGATCAGACTCGATTATGTGTGAGGGATCTGGAATATATTTCCACAATTGCGACACATGAAATACATTATATACTCTAGAAAGTTTGGTGGGTAGGTCCATTCGATATGCTACTTCCCCAATTCTCTGTATAACTGGGTATAGCCCGATGTACCTCAGGCTAAGTTTTCCTGCCACTCCAAATCTCTCGATTCCCTTGGTTGGGAAAACTCAGAGGGATACCTGATCTCCTTCTTGGAACTCAAAGAGTCTACGCATCCGATCGACATAGCTCTTTTAGTGGCTCTGGGTGGCTCTGATACGTTCCTAGATCAATCTTGTTTTACTCGTGGTGGCTTGGATTAACTCTGGCCCAATAGTCAAGGCTTCATCGATCTCCTGTCAATAGAGTGGAGTCCTACATTCTCCTATACAATGCTTCGTACGGGGCTATGCCAATGCTCACGTGGTAACTGTTTTTATGAGAGAACTCGATCAGTGCCAGCTGCTCATCCCACGTACTCCTAAAGTCCAAAGCGTAAGCCCTTAGTATATCTTCTAATATTTGAATGGTGCATTCGGATTGTCCATCCGTAGCTAGGTGGAACGCAATATTAAAATGTAGCAACATCCCAAATGCTTCATGCAGCTTCTGCCAGAAACCCGACTGAAACCTAGTGTCCCGATCTAATACGATAGAGCTAGGTACCTTGTATAGTCACACTATCTCCTTGAGGTATGCTCGAGCTAACTGGTCCAGGGTCTAAGCATTCCTCATGGCTATGAAGTGCGCAATTTTTGAGCCCATCCATGATAACCCAGATCGCATTATTCTTCCGCTGAGTCAAGGGTAGACCCACCACAAAATCCGTAGATACCAAGTCTCACTTCCTCTCGAGGACATCCAGGGGTTGTAAGAGTCTCGCTGGTCGTTGATGTTCTATCTTCACCCTTTGACAAGTTGAGTACTTTGCCATGTTATCGGCACTTCCTGTTTCATGTTACTCCATCAGAATCTCTGTTTTAGGTCTTTGTAGAGCTTATTTCCCCCATGGTGTACCGAGTGTGGAGTGTTGTGACCCTTATCTAAGATTTTCTTCTTAAGTGCCTCTACCGCTGGCGCACACACCCTGTTATGAAATCGAATGTTGCCATCTTTATGAATTATAAACCCGGGTGCCTTTCCCACTAATATCTCATCTCTGATTTGCTCGAGTTGGGGGTTCGTAACCTAAGCCACTCGAATCCCCTCAATGAGTGTCAGCTGCGCTTCCAAGGTGCATAGCATAGGCTTCACCCTTGGGGTGACCACGTTGAGTTCTAACATCCGAAATTCCTCACACAACTCATTCAGAAGTGCTAGTAAGCAGCTTAATGTTGGGTACGGTCGATGACTCAACGCATCCGCCACGACATTAGCCTTCCCAAGATGGTACTAGAAATGAACATCGTAATGCTTCAGAAGCTCTAACCACCTTGTCTGTCCCAGGTTTAGATTCTTTTGTAAGAAAAGGTATTTCAAACTCTGGTGGTCGGTGAAAGCCTCACAGCGTGCCCCGTATAGGTAATGCTTCTATATCTTAAGTGCAAACACAATAGCTGATAATTTCAGGTCATGAGTCAGGTAGTTTCGCTCGTGTGTCTTCAGTTGCCATGAGGCATAAGTTATAACGCGACCCTCTTGCATTAACACACACCCTAACCCACTCGTAGAGGCATCACCATACACTATGAAGTCCTTGTCAGTGATAGGTAAGACTAGTATCGGCGCACTCATTAGTCTCTTTTTAAACTCATGGAATGCTTCTTCACATTGTTCGTTTCATTCATACTTAGTGACCTTCCTAATCAAGTTAGTAAGCGGGGTGGCAATTTTCGAGAAATTTTGAACAAATCTGCAATAGTACGCCAATAACCCAAGAAACTCCTCACTTTAGTCAGATTCTTAGGTCTTGGCTAGTTTGTCACAGCCTCTGTCATTTGGGGGTCCATTGATACTCCCTCATTGGATACTAGGTGTCCCAAGAATGCTACCTTTCTTAACCAAAACTCACACTTTGATAATTTGGCATACAACTCATTTCTCCTCAATACCTCCAGGGTTATCCGTAGGTGATGGGTATGCTTCTCTAGGGTTCTCGAGTAAATTAGGATGTCATCTATGAATACCACCATGAATTGATCCAAATAGGATTTGAAGACCCTGTTTATAAGGTCCATGAACGCTACTGGGGTGTTGGTGAGGCCACAGGGCATCACCACAAACTCATAATGTCTATACCGGGTACGAAAGGCAGTCTTGGATATATCCTCATCCCGGATTCGGTGGCACCCAAGCGAAGGTCTATTTTAGAAAAGGTCCCCGTGTCCCATAACTGATCAAATAGCTCATTGATCCTGGGTAGAGGGTAGTGGTTCTTGATCGTTATTTTATTCAACTCTCGGTAGTCTACACACAATCTTAGGGTACCATCCTTCTTCTTCACAAATAAAACCGGGGCTCCTTACTAGGATGTACTAGGTCGGATATGCCCCTTCTCCAAAGGCTCCTCCAACTGTGTCTTTAGTTCTTTCAATTTTGCCGGTGCCATCTGATAAAGTGCCCTAGAGATAGGTGCGGCTCCAAGGTTCATGTCAATACAAAACTCCACCTCTCAACGGGTGACATGTTGGGGATTTCATCGGAAAATACATCTGGAAATTCTCTCACCACGGGGATGTCTTCCAGGGAGGATTCCGCATACTCGGTTTTCACTATGTGACACAGGAATCCTTCGCATCCTTTGCCTAACAACCTGCGAGCTTTCATTACCGACACCAATTTCACTCCCATCCTGGGTCTTTGGCCCCTATGCACTACATTCTCCCTATTGGACCCCTTTCAAGGTGATTTTTCGTCTTTGGCAGTCTATCTAAGCCTGATACTTAGCTCACCAGTGTATCCCCAAGATAACCCCAAAATCAATTAACTCAAACCCATATAGGTCTACTAGGAACTTACATTCATACATTCTAATAGGGCAACCCTCGTATAGTTCTTCACACATTACAGTCTTCCCATAAGGGAGAGTCACAGATAGCAATTAAGATTTACCGGTGGGGATTAGTCCTAATGTCTCAACCAGCTTAATAGAAATAGAGGAGTGTGTGGCACCCGAATCAAACAGAACATCTACTGGTTGAGTTAGGAGAGAGACAGTACCTGTCACAACGTTAGGAGCATCCTCTGCTTCTTCCTTTTGCATCACATAGACTTTACCCCCATTGTTCCGGCGCGGTTGGTTGGGTGGTCAGGCTTGAGCTTGCTGAGGTGCCCGGTTCTATTGATTGGGGTACGCCGCCTACCCTCTACTGTTCTAATATGGTTGTTTGGGTCGCTACCCTTGCCCTGGACCTTGACCTTGCCCTTGTCCAGTAGGAGGTGGAGGAAGTGGGCAGTCTCGAACCTGATGCTGAGGGCTTCCACAGCGAAATCACCTCTTCACTGAGCGGCATTCTCTGGCATAGTGACCCAGCTTCTCACAAGCGTTGCAGGTTACCTTTGGTCGTGTATTGGGGGTGCTGGCCTCCTTGATTAATACCTTATGAGTACTGATTCTCGGTAGGCCGACGATATTGCTCTTGCAGTTAGAAGTTACCCCGGTTATCTTCCTTCCTCTTGGTTTCCCGGTTCTCGTTGAAATAATTACTCCGCTCTTTCATCGCCCTCTCTATGTTGACTACAGTGTCGTATAGGTTAATATGGGAGATGTACTGACGTACTGATATCCTCTCTTTGATGGTGGGATTCAGCCCGACCTCGAACCGGTTCATCTTCAACCTTTCGTTAGCTACGAAGGTTGAGGTGAATCGTGAGAGCTTCATAAATTTAGAGGCATACTAGAGTACGCTCATGTTCTCCTACTGCAGTTGCTGAACTTGCCCTCCTTGGTCTTTTGGAGGGAGATAGGGTAGAAGTGATCCTTGATCATTTCCTTGAACTTGTTCAAATCAAATCCCGGTTCGTGTTGTCTCTCCCTCACCGTGGCCCATCATAAGTCAGCCTTGTCCTTAGGGTTAGGGTCGGGAATGCCATCGTAGATGGGTTGCTGATGGCTCGCGAACCTTTTAAACATATAGGAGTTGTTCTCTTCAACTCTTTTCTCCCGAACCTCCAATAGTCTTTTCAGCTGCTCGTTCTGGAGTCACAACTACTCCCCTTGTTTTTGTAGCATCTCCAATAGTAATAAGTTGGTGAGTTCAGCTTCCGTGGGAAGATTAGTCTCGTCCACCTGGGTGCAAGGCCCGTTCCCATTCCAAGGGCGTAGGGCCTCCAGCCGCTCCCTGAAGGTTGACATGGGAAAGCCCAGATTCACATGGATCCTTATAATAGGGTGGAATCTAGTTTGGGATTCGTCGTTGTTGTTTCCCGCCATCCTATTCGGGAAATAAGTTGGGTTTAGTTCCCATCCTAGTAGTTCATTTCCTAATAGTGCATCATATAACATTTGACAGGCATTCGATTTCAGCATTTCACCACATCTATGTGGTACAATCACTACATCACATACTCATGCAATTCACATCATACAGGCATCATGTCCACATATTTCACATCTTTCACAACAGAAAACGCTGACATTTAGATAATTCGGGGAAATTTATTGCATAAAAAGAATTTCAATATCATAGTATTCCACACTAATACTTTCCATTACATCACAGTTTATAACTTTATTGGCCATAGTGGCTTGATAACAGAATCAGAAAGATAACTAACAACACAGCCTTAACGAAACGAGAAAGAAAAACAAGCCTTCTAACTGCCATAGCTGCTATTGGTCGGTGTGTCCAATGGACAAGTACCCGTACACATCTGACCACATTTGCCCCACTTCCAGCGAGTCATTCCTATCGCAAACTCGCCCCTCCTCTTTGCAGAATTAGAATCTATCTCTTCTCCTAAGCTCTCAGGTCCCCTAGTTTGGTCATCTTGCATAATGAACTCCCTCCTTTCCTCTCCCTAGTCTTCACTTCCCATCAACTGACCCTCGCTCACCTCGGAATCTTCCTCGGGGTCCCCCTCTGGATCTTCCTCCTCCATAGGTTCCCTCTCACTAGGGTGTTCCTTAGGGTCCTCATCAGGGTCCTCCTCAGAATCTTCGTCGTCTATAGGTTCCTTCTCACTAGGGTCTTCCTCAGGGTCCTCATCAGGGTCCTCCTTAGGATCTTCCTCCTCCACAGGTTCCCTCTCGCTAGGGTCTCCCTCGGGGTTCGCCTCCTCCATTGGTCCCGCCTCAGCAGAGTCACTACCTTCTTCCTTAGAGTCTCACTCGTCATCTGTGAGTTCGTCTCCTAGGGGTGGGGCATCCTCCTCACTAACCGTGGGAATATGCTCTAGGTCGTGGGGTCCCTCTAACCTCAAGTAGTTTATTAGATCGACTACACTCATCCCCATTGGCTCCCAATCACACCAACAATACCTCCCCTACGGGCGCGGATCACGAGCCCGGGGGTGTAGCCGTCAACTTTGTAGTGCCACTCAGGGTCCCCCTTCAGAGGGTGATGCTTGTAGATATATTTGGGTTAAGTATGCATCGACTTGCTCTTAAGGGTCACTGGCCCTATCAAACTATCCTATTTTTGGCACCTTGATCCTCCCTCAGAGTTTAGCCTCCTAGATCTCTATGTCAACAGCATCTTGATTTATGGATGACTTGTTAGTGGAGATGATTGAGGGTTCTCCTTGCATTTTCCCTTGAATGCTACTATGTTAGTGAAACTTTGATAGACCTGTAGCTCTATTACTATAAATCTCCTCTATAATCTCCTTCTTAGTAGGACTTATCTTGAACAGGCTTCTTCTGTAAGGATTTCTCCTGGTCATCTCTTTTTTTGTTTAGGGTCTCTCCTAAGTCTTGGTCTTTGTTCCTCCAATACATTGGAGGTTTGGCCTTAGAGTCTTTTCCCTCTAATTTAATAGGAAAAAGTTCTTCCAAAGTTTTAGTTGTTGCCATCTTGTCTTTGATAGAGCATCTCTTAGGGGAAAAATTTGCTTGTCTTTCTTTGACAACTGAGGAACTTGTTCAACTTTTTCATCATACGAGTTATAGATTTATCCACCCTTAACTTGATCAACTCTTCTACTATCTTAGGAACACTGTAAATTTGTTCCATGGCATGTGTGCACTTGGGAGACAAGTGTTCTCCAGTGGAAGTTATGTTTTCTTTGTTTGAGGCATCTCGATTCTTAGGGATGCTAATGCCTTCTTTCTTATCACCTTATTTGGGTGGCATCTTGGTCAATACTAGGTCCCCAAGATGTCGACAAATGTTACATGAAGTATAGAATTTTTGTGACTCTTCTGAGAACCCTGAAGAACTACTGTCATGATCTAAGGATTACCTGCAAAAAGCTCCCAAAGAGGGAAGTTTCTCCATTTTCAAAGCCTTTTACATTCAAGTTCGGGAGAATTTTAGAGAAGGACAGTAAGTATAATGTAACCTATGAAAGTATTGTTGACTTACCTTCAATGTTGGCCATAGCTTGTTTACAAAGGGTTTTAGGACAATTTTCTTAAAGTAATTTTACTAGGATTCAGCATATTTTTATATAGAATATTTTCGAGGTGTATTCAGACTCAAATATCTTTATCATTTCCTCATCGATTTAGGAAAGCTGGACTAGATTTTTTCCTTCCCTATCAAGCCATACGCATGAGATTATTTTCAAGGCTGTGGTGGAATTATGTTTTAGAGAGCTTGTGTCCACACCTTAGACTGGTCAATCCCAGTGGCTTGATCCAATCAATTCTTCTTTTTGGGTTGTTACTATACTATGGCCCAATGCCTTTTTAGAGTTAATTTTTACCCAAATCAATGCAGAAGTAATTTCTCGAGAAAAGGAAAATAAAATTAGTGAAAGATTTCAAGTTTTAAAGTGAGAGATTTGAAATCGAATATTTTCCTAGAAGCTGGATAAAAATCCATTAGAAATGTTTAGCTGCATTTCTCTAGGAAAAGAGACCTAATCAAGGGAGGGTATGCAAAAACCAAACTTGTAAAAGCTCTTAAGGTTTGGCTAACTCACAGTTCAAGGTGCAAGAATTCATAAAGAGGCAAATAGGCTAGGCCAAGTCACACGTTGAGACACGATTGGATTAAAGGGCAAACGATTTGGGTAGAAACTAACTCTAAAGGGGCATTAGGTCATAACATAATAAACAGTTATTAAGTCATAATTTATGCATGTTTTTAATAATTATTTTGATTATATAATATATATTATTTTGTCTAATTTACTTTATTTTATATATTTTGAGATTAAGCATTAATAAAGAAAGAGAAGAAGAAATGACATCGAAGTTCGGGTTTGATTGAAGGATCCTAGAAAAATTATCAAGTCAGTCCAAAAAATAATGAATTATGAAAAATATTATTTTCATAAGGATTTAGTTGGGCTTGGATTATAAGATTATCACTCCTAATTGAAGAAAAATTAGATGACTGGGAAAAGAAGGAGTCCAAAGAAGAAAACCCTAGTATAAAAATACTATACCCTACCTCTTCTCCTCTAACACATCGCACGCCGGGCCCCCTCAAAATCTTCTCAGCTCACGCCTCCTTCACGCAGCCTCCTCACCAAATATCCTCACCGTCACCAAATATCATCCCACCCTCACCATCATTATGATCATCGTCAATCATCTTCATCATCTCACCTCTCTGGGCATCACACAAAATCCCTCATCATCTCACACATCATCCTCATCATCACCTATTCTCATTGTCATCATCAATTAGTATTATTCTATTGCTTTTTTTAATTTCTATTTTATTTTATTTTTTTAGTTTAAGTGTTGAACATGAAGTCTTTAGTTAATTGTTGTGATTTTATTTTTAATATCAGTGAGTAATTTTCTTGTACTTAGTATAATCTATTTGAAACCATGCTAAGTTAATTATTTTGAAACAAATTCTATGCTTTATTGTCTAGTTGATTTTTATTCCTAATTCTATAACTATTAGTATTTATAGTTTATGATATTTGTGTTAGATTAATTAGAATACATGCTAATTAATTTAATATGAACTCATATGATAGTTTAAAAGGCTTTAATACATAAAAGTTATAATCTTTTAGGCACAAGTATCACTCTAATTGGTCATAGATGGCTCAAACCTATCTCTTTTAATTAGATAATCATTATAGATCTTTGTTAAATCAATTTGCCGGTAAATTAGTTACAAGACGCTAGATGATGTTTTTCTAATACTTAATGCTCTAGTTTGATTAAATTCTTGCACTGGTGTTAAAATTATCGAAACTAGTAAGGTTTATATTAGGACCTGACCTAAATAAACTATCATATCAGGAAAAATGGGGAAGATCTGCTGGTGGATGCCTTCTACAGCCTAACTCATGGATAAATTGATTTGTGTGTTGATGATAAATATTAATTTGCACCGTGGATACAGACTATGCTAAGTATTTTTCATAAATTTGGTATCATTGATGTTTGTTGCGTTTTAGCTCATTTCTTTAGTTTGTCAATTTTAATTCTTAAATTTATAAGTTTCAATATAAATTTCGTTTACCACCTCCCCCAAAAGAATAGTCTTTTAGGAGTGTCTTAGTGATTTTAGAGTAGTTATATTTTGGTTTTCAGCATGATTAAAATTTTCATATTTATTTACATCCTACTTTGCCACTTGTTTACCGGTTTGTTAGAAATTAGGCCAACAATAGTCTCTTTTTTGTATTCTTTTTCATATTTTACTTTATGTAAGGATTTATTTAGTATCCTAATCCATTTCTATTTAATTTCATAATTTTTGGAAATTATGTCATGATTTTTTAGAATATTTTGTAAATTGAATATGTGCAGGTTTTTATTTTAATAAATCTAAAAATTACGTTTTTAATTTTTATTTTACATTTTTCGGGTTTTATTGAGTTTATAAAATTATATTTGAAAATCTGGGTCTTTTGTTATTTATTTGTGTATTTATATTAGTGCATTTTATTATTTATGTAATTTCATATTTTATTTTCTATTTTAATTTTTCTGTGGTTAATTTCTTGTTTTAATTTTTTTGAATTTAATTACATATAATTTTGGAGATATAAAGTTATAAAATTTCAGAATATTAATTTAGATTACTTTTTGTGATTTTTAATATTAATTTTCTGCTTGTTATTTTCTGTTTTAGTTTTCAGTCTAATATTGTGCATTTCTGTTTTTATTTTTTTTAGAATATTTAGGATAACTATTTATTGTTTTTATTTCCATAATTAAATTTAGAATAATCGGGGCAATATTAAGTAATTTTTCTAGATTGTTTACTTGTTTAATTTGATTTGGTTTAGTAATATAAAGAGAAAGGAAAATAAATTAGAGTAATGAAATTAATTAGAATTAAACTAGCTTATTATCATAATCTTTCCTCGTGGGATCGATCCCTACTTTTCTATACTATAAATCTTATTTATAATCAAAGTAGTGGTTTAATTTGTAACTCTACGACAAGCTTTACAAATTTTGGCTCCGTTGCCGAGAAAAGAAAATAAAATCGTTAGTTTGCGTCTATTTAGTTTTACTATTTTTATTGTTTTGTTTTGAGTCTAGTATTTTATTTTTATAGGTTGTTATAGGTTATTAGATTAAGGAGTGGTTGTATGATCAAAGTAGAAAAAGGAGCATGCATTTGAGGTGTTTGAAAGTGAAGTAAGTGATTCTGAACCTGTAAGTTCCGAATCGATAAGTTGTAAAGTTTTTAAACTTGAGATGGGTACTTTACGTGAACTAGCTGCACCTAATTTGGAAACTCAACCTTTGTCTATTACTTATCCTACTTTAGACCAATCACTTAAGCTTAACTCAAAATTTTTAAATTTACTGCGTAAGTTCCATGGATTATCTGGTGAGGATCCATATTGCTATATTAATAAGTTCATCATTACATGTTCGACCATGCAACCTGATGGCATCACCCAGGACTAAATTAGGTTGAGAGCCTTTCCTTTCTCACTTCATGATAAAGCCAAAGATTGTTTATGTTACCTACCCCCTACAACATTCACTACATGGACCCAAGTTCATAAAGCATTCTTAGAAAAAAAATTTCCCGCATCTAGAATTGGATCTATTAGAAAAGAAATATGTGGAATTAAACAAATGAATGGGGAAACTTTCCATGAGTATTTGGAAAGTTTTAATAAATTATGTGCTAGTTGTCCCCAACATCAAATATCTGAACAATTGTTGATTCAATATTTCTATGAAGGCTTATTACTTATATATAGAAATATGATGGATATGCTACTGGCGGTTCTTTGGTTAATAAGACTTCAGCCTAGGCTAGGGAATTGTTTAATATCATGACGCAAAACACTTAACAATTTTGAATTAGGGAACCCCAGTTTAGAAAGGTCAATGAGCTTAGTTTAGGTCCATCTGTAGAGACTCAGTTGTCTCAGATCACTGCTATTCTAAACAAACTTGTCACTGGAGGAGTTCAGAAAGTAGTGGTGTGTGGTATTTGCTATTTAGCCGGACACGGTAGTGATGCATGTCCTATACTTTAAGGGGGTGATGTGAATGATATGTTCTCTAACTAAGGCCAATGGAAGTACGACCTATACTTTAACACTTATAATGAAGGATGGAGAGACCACCCTAACCTTAGGTATGGACCTAGGAACAACACCCCAGGTTTTCACCAACCATCACATCAACCATCTGCTCCGGATAGAACAAATTTTCTTTTAGAGCAAGTCATAAAAAAGATGGATGACTAGAAAAAGGAGGTTGGCACCAGGTTTCAAAACATAGAGATGACTCCTAAAAAGGTCCATGAGAGATAGACTACCACTGATACCAAAGTTAGCAACCTCCAGGCCCAAATACAACATAGGTTGCCATCTCAACCATTCTAGAACCTGAAGGACAATGTGAGTGCTATGGCACTTAGGAGTGGGAAAGAGTTAAAGGAACCTAGGAAGAATAGAGAGGTAGAGCATGAAATAGAGGTCAACAAACCTGAATCTCACCAATATCAAGACATCACTGCCAATGTTAAGGAAGTAGGTGAGGATAAGAAGGAAACTTACAAGTCATTACCACCTTTTCCGAGTAGACTGAGAAGAAAGCCCCTAAGGTAGATGAGGCAAACCAAGAAATCTTAAAAACATTTAGGAAGGTAGAGATCAACATTCCTCTCTTAGATGCCATAAAGCAGGTGCCCCGTTATGCTAAGTTCCTTAAAGAGCTTTGTACTACAAAACGTAAACTGAAAGGGAATGAAAAGGTAAGTGTGGGGGAAAATGTGTCTGCTGTTTTCCAAAAGAAACTTCCCCCTAAATGTAAGGACCCAGATGTATTCTCTATTCCTTGTAAAATTGGAAACCTCTCCTTTGATAGAGCTATGCTTGATTTAGGAGCTTCCATTAATGTGATGCCTAGGTCCATTTATGACAAACTATACTTAGGTTAGTTAAAGAAAACTGATCTAATCATTCAGTTAGCTGATAGGAGCAATGCATACCCAAATGGAGTTTTAGAAGATGTCTTAGTCCAAGTCAGTGAGCTTATTTTTCCCACTGACTGTTATATATTGGACACGGGTGATGCATGCCATGATATTCCCATATTACTTGGTACAACATTTCTTAAAACATCTAGGACAACAATAGATGCGCATGTAGGGACACTGACCGTGGAATTTGATGGTGAAATCATTAAGTTCAATATTTTTAATGCTATGAGATTTCCTATTGATGTGAATTATCTATGTGCACTTGATGTGATTGATGAATTGTCCAAGATATTCATGAACTGTCTCATGATGATGAATTGTTAACTTTACTTACTTAAGGCTAGGATTAGTTTGTATTTCATAATGTGTCTTACCATATTAATAATGAGTTAGTGGGCAGCATAAAGTCTTTGTTGCTATTGCATTTAGTTAACAGACCTAGGATGCTAGAATTGCCTGAAAGTCATGCAAAGATGCTACCCTTTCGCATTTCACCCCCTAATTTAGAACTAAAACCATTACCTGAAAATCTTAAGTATACTTATTTAGGGGATGATGAGACCTTACCTGTTATAATCTCTAATGCACTCACATCTAAACAAGAGGACAAACATATTATGGTGCTCAAAGAACATAGTGAAGTGTTAGGGTGGACTTTAGCATACCTTAAAGGACATAGCCTTACATTATGTTCACATAAAATCACATTAGAATAAGATGCTAAGCCTAAGAGAGACCCTCTGTGAAGACTAAATCCACCTATGATAGAGGTAGCTCAAAGATAAATTCTTAAGTGGTTAGATGCTGGAGTAATATACCCCATCGCTGATTCTGAGTGGGTTAGTCTTATCCATGTGGGTTCCTAAAAAGGAGGGAACAATAGTAGTGCAGAACAAGGAAGGTGAGTTAATACCTACTAGAGTCCAGAATGGTTGGAGAGTGTGCATTGACTATAGGAAGCTTAACAAGGCCACAAAGAAGGACCATTTTCCATTGCTCTTTATGGACCAGATGTTACAGAGATTAGCTGGGAGGTCACATTATTGCTTTTTAGATGGCTGTTCAAGTTATATTCAGGTCCCTATAGCTCCTGAGGATTAGGAAAAGACTACCTCTACTTGTCCTTTTGGCACTTATGCTTTTAGAAGGATGCCTTTTGGACTATGCAATGCACCTGCTACATTTTAAAGGTGCATGATGAGTATCTTTTCTAATTTTATCACCAAAAATGTGGAAGTTTTCATGGATGATTTTACTGTACATGGTGATTCATTTGATGAATGCTTGTGTCATCTTACTCTAGTGCTTAAGCATTGTATTGAGACCAATTTGGTGCTTAACTTTGAAAATTGTTATTTTATGGTCGAACATGGAGTAGTGCTAGGTCATATAGTGTCATCCAAGGGTTTAGAGGTTGATAAGGCTAAAGTAGAAATCATTCAATCTTTGCCCTATCCATAGTGTGACAAGGAGGTGAGGTCATTTCTGCATCATGTTGGGCTTTATAGGAGATTTATCAAGGATTTTTCTAGGATTACCTCTCTTTATGTACTTTACTTGCAAAAGATGCTTTATTTGATTTTAACAAGGACTGTAGGAGAGCTTTTTACCAATTGAAGCTGAAATTGACCGTGACTCCTATAGTACAACCCCCTAACTAGGCCCTACCTTTTGAACTAATGTGTGACACTAGTGATAAGGCAGTAGGGGCAGTCTTAGGTCAAAGAGTAGAGAAGGTACCTCATGTGATTTATTATACTTGCAGAACTCTTGACCCAGCAGAGTGTAACCACACTACTATGGAAAAGGAAATGTATACTGTTGTTTTTGCTCTAAAAAAGTTTCATCCTCATCTATTTGGTGCTAAAGTTACTGTTTTATACTAATTATTCTGCTATTAAACATTTGTTAAGTAAGAATGACTCAAAACCTAGATTGATTTGATGGGTCCTACTACTGTAAGAATTCCAATTGGAGATTAAAGATCAATCAGGAGCTGAAAGTTTAGCAGCTGACCATCTGAGCAGGTTTGACAACGGTGAGAGTGGGAATCCATTAAGTGATTGTTTTCCTGATGAGACTTTATACGCTATCACTAATAGGCCACCTTGGTATACTAATATAGTTAATTATATAGTAACTAAAACCTTTCCTATAGACTTGTCTAAAGCCCAAAATGAGAAGATAAGAGCTTAATCTAAATATTATGTTTGGGATAAGCCATATTTATGGAAATTTTTTGAAGATCAGATTATAAGGCGTTATGTAGATGACAGTGAATTTCATTCAATTTTAACCTTCTATCATTCTTCTGAAAGTGGGGGACATTTTGGACCCAAAAGAACTGCACATAAAGTTCTTGAATGTGGATTTTATTGACTTGCTATTTTTAGGGATGCCTATAAATTTTACAAAAGATGTGAAGCATACCATGAGATAGGTAATTTATCTAGAAGGAATCAAATGCCTCTGCATAATGTGTATGTTTGTGAAATTTTTGACGTATGGGGTGTTGATTGTATGGGACATTTTTCCCCTTCTTTTGGTTTTACTTACATTCTTATGCTTGTTGACTATGTATCTAAGTGGATTGAAGTTGTGGCTACTAGAGCTGATGATGTCAAAACTGTGGTGAGACATGTTCTATCTCTCATTCTGTATAGATATGAAGTTCCTAAAGCAATCATTAGTGATAGGGGAGCACATTTTTGTAATAGAACGTTGGCTGTCTTGCTAGCCAAGTATCATGTGACTCATAAGGTGTCTACTGGATGTCATCCCCAAACCAATGGTCAAGTTGAAATCTCCAATAAAGAGATTAAGGGCATATTAGAAAAGGTTGTTAGACCAAATTAGAATGATTGGAGTCTTAGATTAGATGAAACTCTCTAGGCCTATAGGGCTGCATATAAGACACATATAGGTATGTCACCTTATAGGTTATTTTTGGTAAAGCATGTCATCTCCCTGTAGAACTAGTGAATAAATCATATTGGGCTGTGAAGCAATGTAATTTAGACTATGACCTAGCAGGAAAAAAGCGTAAGTTGCAATTACAGGAATTAGAAGAGACTCGCCTGGAAGCCTATGACAATTCAGTGATCTACAAAGGTAAAGGCAAAGCTTTTCATGATACTAAGCTTAGTAGGAAAGAATTTCAAGTGGATGAAAAGTGTTGTTATTCAATCCAAATTGAGACTCTTTCCTGGTAAGCTGAACTCTAGATGGCTACGAACTTTTATGGTAGCACAGACTTATCCACATGGTGTTGTTGAGATTAAATCATTTGCTACTAATAATATTTTCAAGGTAAATGGTCA
>NCQV01090046.1:5821-20768 GCA_002740545.1 Lophocereus schottii | reverse complement strand
TTGATGGGTACAAATTATAGTATTTAGGGTCAATCAAGGCGAAGAATAGAGTTGGCATTTTGGTTGAGAAGGAGTTGGCAGACTTTGTGGTTGAAGTGATGTGTAAGAGCGATCGGATTATGGCCATTAAGGTTTTGGTGGGTTCGGAAATCATAAATGTAGTTAGTGTTTATGCTCCTCAAATAGGTCTGCCAGATGATATTAAGAAGCTATTTTGGGAGGATTTGGATGTGGTCATCCAGGATGTACCTCGGAGTGAGAAACTTTTCATGGGAGGCAACTTTAATGGCCATATTGGTGTTGACGCAGACGGGTATAGTATGGTCCACGGGGGTTTTGGTTTTGGGGAGAGAAACAACGGAGGTGTTTCTGTACTAGACTTTGCGGTGGCTTATAAATTGTTGGTGGTCAACTCCTATTTCAAGAAGAAGGAGGATCACTTGGTGACCTTTAAGAGTGGCTCCTTAAAGACCCAAATTGATTACTTCCTGATGAGGGCGGATAGCCAGAGGTCTTCTAAAGATTATAAGGTGATTCCTAGTGAGTATCTAGGGACTCAGCATAGGTTGCTAATGTTAGATGTGGAGTTCAAATGTTCAAAGTGGAAGAAGAGGAGAGTTGGGGACCCTAGAGTTAAGTGGTGGACCCTCACGAAGAAGAACGCCGGTTTATTATTAGAGAAGATTATTGAAGAAGGACTTTGGAGGCAGGCAGAGGATACAATGTGAGACGCAATGGAAGATTATATTCAAAGGTCAGCTAAGGAAATTCTAGGTACCCCTAGAAGAGGTGGTAACAAAATGAAGGGTACCTGGTGGTGGAATGAGGAGGTAAAGGAGAAAGTCAAGGAGAAAAAATAGGCTTACGCTGATATCTTGAACAGTGGAACGGATGAAGAGGGAGAGATTAGGAGAGTTAGATACGAGGTAGCTAAGAAGGTAGCCAAGAATGCTATGGCGGTAGCTAAGAACATGGCTTTTGATAGGTTGTATCATAGATTGGAGACCAAGGAAGGGGAGAAGGAAGTCTTTAAACTAGCGAGGGCTAGGGAAAGAAAAACAAGGGATTTAGATATTGTGAGGTGCATTAAGGATGAAAATGGTAAGATGTTGTCTGAGGATGCAGAAATCAAAGAGAGATGGCAAAGGTACTTTTCCAAACTCCTTAATGGGGAAGTGATGGAAGATTCCCGTAGTAGAGACAGAGAGTGTAGCGAGAGGCCACTTGATCTGTGAATGTGTGGTCATATCACAAAGGACGAGATTAAAGACACCTTAAAGAAGATAACCAATGGGAAGGCAAAGGGTCCAGATCAGATACCGGTGGAAGTATCGAAGTGTTTGGATGAAGAAGGATTAGAGTGGCTAATTGAGCTTTTTAATCTTATTTTTAAGACCGCTAAGATGCCTAGAGAATGGAGGTCTAGTATAGTCATCCCTCTATACAAGAACAAAGGTGATATTCAAGATTGTAAAAATTTTAGGGGTATAAAATTGCTCAGCCACACTATGAAGCTATTGGAGAGGGTGATTTAGAGAAGGTTTCAGAAGGATGTTTCGATTTTAAAGAATCAATTTGGTTTTATACCAAGTGGTCAACCATAGAGGTGATTTACCTCCTTAGAGGACTCATGGGTTTGTACAAAGATAGAAAGGTGGATGTTTATATGGTGTTCATTGACCCGGAAAAAGCATATAATAGAGTCCCGCATGAAGTGTTATGGAGATGCTTGGAAAAGAAAGGAGTGTCACCCTTGTATATTCAGGTTATTAAGGATATGGACGAGGGAGGTAGGGCGAGTGTTAGGACGCTAGGAGGGGTCACCAATGACTTCGCCATTGGTGTGGGCCTGCATCAAGGTTCCGCCTTAAGCCCTTTCCTTTTCACCTTAGTTATGGATGAACTTACTAGAGGGATTCAAGATGCGTTACCATGGTGTATGCTATTTGTAGATGACATTATTCTTATTGATGAGACCCGACAGGGACTTATGATAAGCTGGAGCGATGGAGGCATACGCCGGAAGCTAGAGGTTTTAGAGTAAGTAGATCAAAACGGAATACCTTCATTGCTGTTTTAGTGGAAGGGTAGATGCGGGGGGAGAAGTCACCCTGGATGGGAGGTCGATACCTAAGGTCGATAAGTTTAAGTATCTAGGCTCGATCATTCAGCAGAATGGCGATATTTACAAAGATATTAACCAGCGAATAAAAGTGGACTAGCAAAAATGGTAGTTTACTTCAGGTGTGCTATGTAATAAGAGGGTGCCCCTAGGATTGAAAGGTAAAGTCTATCAAATGGTAGTTAGACCGGCTGTACTCTATGGATCGAAATGTTTGCCTCTAAAAAAGACGCAAGTTCAAAGGTTAATGGTAGTAGACATGAGGTTTATTCAGTGGCTATGTGGTTTTACGAAAATGGACAGAATTAGGAATAGAGTAATCAGGGACTTAGCTAAAGTAGCTCCTATCAAAGATTAGATAAAAGAAACAAGACTCCGATGGTTTGGCCATGTGAAAAGGAGGAGTTAGATGCTCCAGTGAGAAGATGTAAGACGATTAACATCGCCGGAGGCAAAAGAGGGAGGGGTTGACCAAAGAAGAGTTTGGATGAGGTGATTAGAGAGGACTTCAAAGTTGTAGGTTTAACGGAAGACCTGGCTCAGGACAAGAGGCCGTGGTGGGATAGGATTAAGATCTTAGATTACAGAGAGTCGACCCCGTAGTTATCTTTTGGTTGTAGTGGCTTAGTGCTAGTAGTTGTATTTTTTTTCGTATGTCATGTTCGTATACAGGTAGTACTTTCTTTTGGGAAGAGATAATATTTGCTTACCTCTGATTGTTAAGGTATGTTAGCTTCCTCTGTTATATTGTTCTTGCACTTCATAGCTTCAGCATCTTATCCTTTTAATGTATCATAGCCATTCCTTGCTAGGTGGCCCTAATTTTCCCGATTAAATGTTTTCATAAAAGCTTTCTTCTATAAAATATTCTCGCAAAATTCTTTCTTGTGGTTTCTTGGAAACAACCTCTCTACGGGTAGGAATGCCGATAAAGGTAAGGTTGCCTATAGCTGGATGTCCCCAGGCCCTATGAAAGCAGGACCTACACTACGAGGTGTTGTTGTTATTGTTCTTACAATTGTGTTGTAAAAAAAATAAGTGTGAGAACACCTCACTCACATCGTAGGGAACAAATACTTCCTTAAGATTCCTTTATTCAGAGGGAATTAAGACCCATAGAGGCTTGGAATGGCCATGATCTACTACTGGATGCTGGGTGTCATGCATCTAGCTATTCTGCCTTAAATGCAATAAGTACTTACCCTCACTCCTTATCTTTTTCATTTTTTATGAATGTTAGTATGATGGATTTCTAGGCACGAACTCAAAGAGATAAAGACCCATCAGAATACTCAAGTGCACACTCTCAAATTGGTTTGGTGCTGGAGTGTTAGAAATAAATAGAAATAATTTAAACTGAGCGAAATTTAGATAAGACTCACCACCAAACTAGATTCAGGGCCCTTAGCAGCTATAATGGATAAGGCACAGCACCATTCAATCACTAAGAGTCACTAGATCGCTACCTACAATGGCTAAAATATAGGATAAGCTAATGAGAATTTGAAGTGAATGAGCAATGCTCTTCTTTTGTTAAACATCATCTAAGGTTATACAAATGAAAATTAGGCCCTTAAACCAAGCCTCACTCCTTCTCCCAATGAATGGACTAAAATACATTAGATTCAAAAAATAGCAATAAAAGGTCAAGTAAATCAGCCCTCAAACAGTAAGCGTATGCTTGATCTTTGACAACTATTTAGCTTGCTAATCTCTATTGCTAAGGTGTCAAGCTTAGGAAAGATCTAAAGCATGCTAATGATGGTCATTTGCAAGAAGTTGCAGCCTCCAATATTGAAAACTCCCCAGGTGGAGTAAGTGGGAAGTAGCCTGAAATCTAGTGGATCAAAGATATTTCTAGTGATTTTAGGCTGGATAAGAGCTGATGCTAACTGATCTGATTTTGCAACTTTAGGGACTCCTAGGACTATATTTTTGACTATTTTTCACCTTCTTAAATGAGCCAAAAGAGTGCTGCAAATCAAAGTCAAAGTTGACTCCCTAAACCGCTGCTAAACTGGATAAACACTAGGCATGGGTGTTGATCGGTCTGACCGAACTGGGCTCCTTATTGGCACCAAAAAGTGGGGTAACTTTTATCGTCAACTAGCTATAGTGTGAGATAGAAAATAGGCTAAATTACGCCCCCGATAAGTTATATCCTCAATAAAATAAGTAGCAAATCACACGCCTTGTAAATAGACCTATGTAAATAGGCCTGTGTGTATGGCTAGACATGGAGCTTGAGTGGTAATCTCCCGGACCCATGATTAGAGGTTCTAAATTGAAGTTATTGCTTGAGCTGGGTAGATTGTAGGGTGATCTTCATTATCTTCCCTTTATTAAAGAGAATTTAACCTCAAATTCTGAAGGGGTTTATCTTCTAAATAAGGACTTAGATCCGCCACTTTGAAAGTGTCTGAAACCCCTATAATTTCCAGGAAGCTCGGCCTTGTAAGCATTATCACTGATCCTCTCTGAAACCCCAAATGGTCCATCTCCCCTTGGGCTCAACTTCGACTTAATTTTATAGGAAAACCTCTATTTTCTCAAGTGAAACCAAACAAGGTCCCCTGGTTGAAGAACAACATGCCATCTATCCTTATTAGCATTACTTTAATAATTGGCATTGCTTCTTTCTATCTTCTTTCTCACCTGGTCATGTAGTTCCTGAATCTCCTTAACCCTTGTCTCACCATCCACACTAGGCTTTCCTTCAATGGCTCTCGAGACCAGATCCTTGCGCTTAAAGGATCAAGACCATACACTATTTTAAAAGGTGATAAGTCAGTGATCTTATGTGCTTCTTTGTTGTATGCAAACTCCACATGGAGTAGTAGGAGATCCTAGGCCTTAGCTTGAGTCCTGGTCAACGCTATTAAGATGGTACCTAATGTCCTGTTGTTGACTTCAGTTTGGCCATCAATTTGTGGATAGCACGCAGTGCTGAATTTAAGCTTTGTTCCTAACTTCTTCTAAAGGGTGATACATAAATGTCTCCAAAACTTAGTATGCATATCTGAAACAATGGAGCTGGGAACACCATGGAGCCTCATTACCTCCCTAAAATAAAGCTCAGCAACCTAAACAACATCATGGCCTTAAAACAAGCTATAAAATGAGCCATCATTGAGAATCCATCTATAACCATAAAGACTGAGTCTCCACCCCTTTGTGTTCCTGACAACCCCAGCACAAAATCCATACTGAGATCAGTCCAAGAGCGTAGGGGCATAGGAAAAGGTATGTAAAGCCCTTAGGAAAAGGAATGACTTAGCTACTTGGCAAGTAGCACATCTCTTATGGATATTGGGACGCCACTTGACATTCTTCGTCAATAATAATGCTCCTTGAGTGTGATGATAGTCTTGCTTTCACCACAATAACCTACCAAGGCTCCCCCATGAACCTCTCTGATTAATAGTTCTCTTATGCCATGCTTAGGGATGCACAGCTTATTCCCTTTAAACAAGTACCCATTCTCGAAAAGCTACTCTCCCCGGCTTCAGCTTGCATTGCCCATATAGCTCCTGAAAGTGTTCATCTTGCTCATACACACCCTTAACGTGCTTAAATCCTAACATGCAAGTTTTTAGGTGAAACATGAATAGGTGCCTCCTAGATGAGGCATCAACCAGTTGATTAATCTTCCCTGATTTACTTTTAATGGTAAAGTAGAAGGACTATAAGTAATCTACCCACTTAGAATTCCTGGAATTGCACTTATATTGACCCTGGATTTGCTTTAGAGCCTCATGATCTGAGTGGAGTATGAACTCACCGACTACAAACTAATAACTCCAGTGCTCTAAACATCTAATGATTGTATAGAACACCTTATCAAAAGGTGAGTATTTCCTCTTGGCATCACACAACATTTCACTAAAAGAAGGCTAGTGGGTTGCCTTCCTATGTGAAAATGCCGCCAATTCCTACTCCATATACATCACGCTTAACCTCAAATACCTTCTTAAAGTATGGAAGGGCTAGGACAGGGGCTTGGATTAGCAGACATTTGATCTCTTCAAAGACTTTCTGAGCCTTGGAATTCCACTGAAATGAGGTCCCTTTGATACTTCAGTTAGTAGGGATATTATGGTGCTGAAATTTATGATAAACCTTTGGTATAAGGACGCTAGTCTATGAAAACTTCTCACATCACGGATGCTCTTAGGCATTAGCCAGCTCTTAATTGCCTCCACTTTACTTTCATCCACCCAGATGCCTTCAGATGTTACTATATAACCCAAAATTTTGACCTCCTTTGTAAAGAAGGAACACTTCTTAAGGTTCCTATACAATTTCTCTGTCACGAGCACTTGTATCACTTGTTGGAGATGTTTGGTAAGCTTTTCTTCTGTCTTGCTATAGATTAGTCTGTCATAAAAATAGACAACCATAAATCTCCTAATGAAAGGTCTGAACACTTGGTTTATGAGCCTCATGAAGGTGTTAGGCACATTAGAAAGAGAAAGGGCATAACCAACCACTCATACAAACCCCCCTTAGTCATAAAGGCTATCTTCCATTCATCATGCTCCTAGATCCTAATCTATCCACTCCTCAGCTCCACCTTAGAGAAGATTTGCATGAGTCCCTATCATGCCTGACTTGTGTACAACCATAAAGACGAAGTCTCTACCACTTTATGTTCTTGGTAACCCCATTAAAAAAACCTTGCTGACATCAGTCCAAAGGGCTAGGGTGCAAGAAGAGGTGTGTAGAGTCCTTAGGGTAAGGAATGACTCTTAGATACTTAACAAATAGTACATCTCTTAAGGATAGCTTTGACATCTCGTCACATGCTTGGTCACTAATAATGCTCCTTGAGCATGCTGATAGTCTTGCTTTCATTGTAATGACCTGCATAGGCTCCCCCATTAACCTCTCTAATCAATAGTTCTCTTATACCATATCGGGATAAAGAATCTATTCCTTTTGAATAAGTACTCCCCCTTAGGCTTCTACTTTCATTGATTATATAGCTATTGAAAGTTTTCGCCTTGCTCATACATACCCTTGAAGTGCTCAAATCCCAACATACAAGTTTCCAACTGAAATAGGAGTAGGTTCCTCCTGGATAAGGCATCAGCCCCTTGATTAAGCTTCCCTTATTTGTGTTTAATAGTGAAGTGGAAGGACGACAAGTAGTCTACCCACTTAGCATGCCTAACATTGAGCTTATTTTAACCCTGGATGTACTACAAAGCCTCATGATGTAAGTGGAGTACGAACTCACCGGCTACAAGGTAATGACTCCAGTGCTTTGAACATCTGGTGATTGCATAGAACTCCTTATCAAAAGGTGAGTACTTCCTCTTGTCCTCACACAGTATTTCACCAAAGAAGGCTAGTGGCTTGCCTTCTTCGGTCAAAATACCTCCAAGTCACACTCCATATCCATCATATTAACCTTAAATACCTTCTTATGACATGGAAGGGCTAGGATAGGGGCTTGGAGTAGCAGACTTTTGATCTCCTCAAATGCCTTCTGAGCCTTAGAATTCTACAGAAATGAGGTCCCTTTGATGACTTCAGTTAGTGCAGATATGACGATGCTGAAATTTTTGATAAACCTCTTGTAAAAGGACAATAGTTAATGAAAATGTCTCACATCATGGATGCTTATAGGAACTGGCCTGCTCCTAATTGCCTCCACGTTACTTTCATCCACCTAGATGCCTTTAGATGCTACTATATAACCCAAAATGTTGACCTCCTCTATAAAGAAGGAATAGTCTTAAGGTTCCCATATAGTTTCTCCTTTTTGAGTACTTGGCTCACTTATTGGAGATGGATGGTATACTTTTCTTTCGTCTTATAGTGAATTAGGATAACATCAAAATAGACAACATCTCCTTTTGACCCAGGAACTTCTTCAGAAGGTAAAGCTCTAAATAAAAGGTTTGAACACTTTGTTCATGAGCCTTATAAATGTGTTGGTTGCATTTGAAAGACAAAAGGGCATGACCAATTGCTCATACAAACCCCACTTGCTCTAAAGGATATCTTTCATTCATCACCCTCCCTAATCATAAGCTGGTAGTATCCACTCCTTAGGTCCACCTTAAAGAAGACCTTAGACCCATAAAGCTCATCCAGCATATCTTATAGCATTGTAATGGGGTGCTTGTATTTGATGGTTATCTTGTTCATAGCCTTACTTGGGCATGAGCAAGGTTGGCACAACACATGGGCTTAGGCTCTCCCTTACCGTTCTCTTAACTACCAGTTCCTCCGCCTTCCTTTGCACCTCTTGGGTGTCTTTAAGGCACAAGCAAGGTTGGATTATTCTTTTTAGTGAGAGGCCAGGAGGAATCTCCTTAGGAAAAACATGTGCATACTAGCCAAGGATGGCTTTGGCTTGTGGTGGTAAAGGCTGGGTCTCTTCTTGGTCAACCCTAGCTTGAAGAATCCATTCCTTAAAAGGTCTAAACTCATGTTGTGAAACCTTGAGGGTATGCTCCACTATGGTAAGGAGCATCTTAGTTTGGTCATTAGTTTGTTAGGACTTGTGTTTGGTTAGTTGATGTGAAGCTAGAGGGGAAAGGGTTATTTTCTTGTCATCCTTGGTAAATGAGTAGGTGTTTAGGTACCCATCATGGGTTACTTTTCTATCAAGCAACCAGGTCCTTCTTAAAAGGATATGACATACTTCTATAGGGATTATGTCATACCAGACGTCATCAAAATAGCTCTTGCCAATAGAGAAAGCAACTAATCACCTTGAGTTATCTTATAAACCCTAACCTTGGTTGACCCACTGAATAGAATAGGGATATGGGTGCACTGAATTTTGTAAGCCAAGCTTCTCAATCATGCTAGGAGATGCCACATTGGAGCAACTCCTATTATCTATAAACCTGACAAATGGGTCATTCGGTTCGGCTATGGGTTGAGTTAAGTTTAGGTCAGCCAAATTTTGGTTTAGGTCGAGTTTGGGTCAAACGATTTTTAGTCTAATACACTTGTCATGCAAAAATAAGCAACTTTGCATAAAATTTCGGTTCGTGTTAATTGGGTTTCCGGTCCACTTTTGGGTCAACCTATTTTAGATGCCAGGTCGGGTATGGGTCTGAGCCATTTAAGTTTTGGGTTTCAGGTATTGGGTTTTGCCAGATCTTTATCTATAATCAAGGAATAGACTTTGTCTTGGATGGTACATCTAGTGTGAAATATGTTCTCCTTTTGTTCGTTATTGGCTCTCTTTTAGACATTAAGGGCTCTTATGATCATCAATAAATCTCTCTCATCTGGTTCAGCAACCATTTCCTCCTCCTCTTAGTCCTCTATCAAGTAAACCTCCCTATCCTTCTCCATCTCCCCTTCTTAGATAGCTTGGTATTATGTCAAGATTATCACCCTTCTGTTAGGGCATTTAGAAACAATGTGCCCCAATCCTTAACACCTATAGCACCTTTTATAAGCAGTATAGCCTAGTGAGGGGTTTATTTTTATGGAGTTATGGTCTTAGGTGCTACTTAGGAAGAGGTTCCATTAGGTTTGGGAGTCAATGGAACACTCCCCTTGTTGAAAGTTGGATTTTTGGAAAAGGGTTTGGGTAGGTCCTTCTTCGCTGGCTTAGTTTTCATTTGTTACTCAACTCTATGAGCCAACACTCAAACTTCCTCAAAGGTAGTGTACTGCTGAAGTTCAACAACATGAGAGTACTTACGATCTAAACTACTAACGTACCTCGCTATGATATGGACTTATGGTCACTGTAAATCATATTTGATCAAGAGTTTTTCAAACTCTCTTGTGTACTCTTCAACTAACATAATGCCGTGAATCAAACCGTATAACCGAGCCCAGTTATCTTGAAGCTACGAATAAGGTACGAACTTGGCCTTTAGCTTAGACTTCATTTTTTTGCCCATGTTCAGCTCTTGCTCTTCCTCGTCTTAGCTCTTGCAGCAAAAGTCAGACCACCAAAAAGAAGCATACTTCCTCCATCTTGAAGCCACTAACTTAGCCGTCTTGTCCTCAGGCATGTCTTTGTGATACGAAGACACTCTCAACTGTATGCAACCAGTCAAGAAACTGATCAAGGTCAAGCCTTTTTAAACTCAGGAACTTCTACTTTGATGTCATGGTTGGACTAACGATGATGATGCCTTATGCCTCTTCTATCCGTTGGTTTAAAATTATCCTTACCAGAATTGCCAAAGGGTTCTCTTGCCTTATGGATTCCCTATGAGACTGGTCTACTGAGCTTGCTGCATTGAAATGCATATAGCTCTGCTCATGTTCTTAAGGGATTGCCCAAGCTACTTCTTTTGGTGCCTATTCTGTTTTTCCAGAGGCTCATCGTTCTTCATTAAGGCCTCAAACTTTTCATCTAGAGTCTTACTTCTACTCATCTTGCCTAGACAGCTAAACTGGTTCTTTGTAGTTTATGTGTTTAGCTAAGTGTCATGTTTGTGGCTATGGTTCAAGCCTAGGAGAGTAGCTTAAAATATGATACCAAATATGATGGATTTTTGGGGAAGAACTCAAAGAGATAAAGACCCATCATAAGACTCAAGTACACACTCTCAAACTGGTTTGGTGCTGGAGTGTTTGAAATAAATGGAAACAACTTAAACTGAACCAAGTTTGGATAAGACTCATCACCAAACTAGATTCAGGGCCCTTAGCAGCTAGAATAGATAAGGCACTCCACCATTCAACTAGTAAAACTCAATAGATCACCACTTACAACGACCAGAATATGGGATAAGCTAGATAGAATTTTAAGTGAAGGGCCAATGCTCTACTTTCATTAAACATCAACTTAGTTCATAAAAATGAAAATTAGGCCCTTAAACCAAGCCTGACTTTACTTCTTCTCTTGATGGCTAGACTAAAGTACATTAGATTCTAAAAATAGCAACAAAAGTTCAAATATATCAGCCCTTAAATAGCAAGTGTATGCTTGATCTTTGACAACCTTTTAGCTTGCTAATATTGTATAACAGGTGTCAAGCTTAGAAAAGATCTGAAGAATGCTAATGATGTTCATTTGCAATAAGTTGCAGCCTCAAATCTTAAGAACTCCTCGGGCAGAGCAAGTGGGCAGTAGCCTGAAATCCAGTGGATGAAAGGGATTTCTAGTGATTTTGAGATAGATAAAAGTTGATGCTAACTGATCTATTTTTGCAAATTTTGGGCCTCTTGGAATAATATTTTTGACACTTTTTCACCTCCTTAAACAAGCCAAAAGGGTACTGTGACGTGGAGTCAAAACACCACCAAACTAAACTGAAAGTAGGCGTGGGTGCTGACTGGGTCGACTGAACTGGGCTAATTGAGCTGCCTCAGTGACACTAAAAAGTGGGACAACTTTTATCATCTACTAGCTATAGTATGATCTAGAAAATGAGCTAAGTTATAGCCCTCCATAAGTTAGATCCTTAATAAACTAAGTAGCAAATCACAAGCCTTATAAACAGGCTTTTGTGTAGCTAAACATGGAGCTTGAGTAGTAATCTCCTGGACCTATGATTGGAGGCTCTAGACTGAAATGATTGGTTAAGCTAGGTAGGATGTAGGGTGATCTCCATCAAAACCTAATGTTTTTCTCATTTTCTTCTTTTAGGAGGATCTTGTTACAGGGGTGGATGCCTCTAGGACGATTATGGAGAACTTGGATGTCGAGTGATTCAAATTTAATCCATGTTAAATGAGGCAAGCTTTGGTGCTTCCTACTTGCCACTGAATGAGGTGGCGAATTTAAGTAACAGCTACATTAGCCGTGTCGTAGTTAAAATATTTGGGATACCACCAACGCTTTTCACTTTTCTTTTGGTGAAATGACTATAACCCCTTATGATTTTGCTATGTTAACAAGCCAGAGATTAGCAGGGGAACTGCTAGTATATCAGGAAGACTTTCACATTAACTGTGATAAACTTTTCCACATCTTTGGTCCGTTGTGGAGTCTATTCCCTATGAGGATTGCTTTTCTTACAATACACTTGTTGATGTAGTAAATGATGATGTATGATGGACACAACATACACCTAATCAATAAACTTGTATTATTTTAGCTATTCTTCTTAGTACGACTATTTTTACTAATCTGGGTAATCGTTGTCATTTTCACTATTTAATAAACCATATTCATCTAAATAGGGAGAGAAACTTAAACTAGAGGGTTCCTGTATATTCCACCCTTATTTGTGGGATGCACCAGAGGGTGAAGAACAGTGAGTGGATTGCCGGAGAGCAATGCATGAGCATATGCCTTGGGGGTTTATGGAGAGTAACAGATGTAGTAAACTTTTCTCGTTTTATTTCCTATTTTTGCTTATATCGTTTCTCCCTAATTGCTTTTTATACCTTTGGTTTTACTAATATTTTCGCGCTTTTTTACTAAAGTTAGGAGCATCTACAAGTTCTCCACCTATGATCTCTTAGACTAAGTAAAATTAGATTTAACGAAGGTTGTGACCAGGAGATCTTTAGCTGTTTCATGCAGCCATCAATACTTTAGAAAAGGTAATACTTTATTCTTCGAAACCAACCTGACCTTGGCATTTCATCTTCTTTCTTTGTAGGCTAACTTCCTCCTTAGGAAAATCGTGTCTCGATTCTAAAAGTTCGCCGCCCAGTCTTCCACCCACTGTCAAGTCATTATGGAAGGCCATACAATTTTCTTTAGCACTTCGGTGAATGAGTTACTGCTTAAGCTACCAACTAGTGGCCTCTTATCATCCCTACAGATCAACCCTAATCCATATTTTATGTTAGGATTATATCTCTAGATAATATAGCGGAGATGAAAGTAGGCTGTCATTTTATAGATTTTATTAACCAAGATAGCGATTGATATCCATCTTTGTCGGATCATGATTTGTTTGGTATATCTCTGTGCTTGGCTTTCAATTTTTTCTATTAACATTTTTATGATGCTAATGTTCGTACACCCTTTTATAAGGGATAGCTATTGATGCTCGTAATATTGAGCCTAAACATTAATGTAGCCAAGGAAGGAAAGCATGCCATGCATGTGGAGGTTCTATGGTCCTTGAATCAGAATGTTCTGAAGTCTCATTTCCTCCTACTTTTACTTAGATTAGTGGATTGCCTATTTTGCCTTAATAGGTTAATCCACAAACCCCCTGACTATTATTTCTTTTTAGTAAAATCAATAACAATATGGGAAATTAGTGCACCATTTTTATTCGATGGGGAGGGCATTTGCGAACTTTTTCACTTGTAGACACCCTCAAATAGCCAAGGGTATTCATTGATTTTAAGATCTAAGTTGATTTCTAGGCATTATTCCCCTTTGGTTACTCTTCTACTTTTATAAAAGGGTTCTGAAGACACTGTTAGGGCCACAGGCTCTATGCATCTCGTTCTGGAAGACGTTCTTTATCGAGAGCATAAGATATACCTGAATCTTCTTATGCAATAGAGAGAGCCCCATATCCAACTCTCCATTGGAGGTGAAGTTACTCCAAATCTAAAATCTTGAAGATCCTAGCGCCATGTCTACTTCTTTAGGGGCTCGATGTTTCCCATATTTTATGTGGTCATCCCTCTTCCAAAGTGGTGCATGATGATCCTCTATGCCATTCTTGGGCCTTGGGGGCAATCCCCAGTCTGGTGTGGGCACAAGCCATGCTTCGATTGATTATGGGTATACCTCAGGCTGTGTTGAGTACTTTTTTGGTGGAAATAGTTGTGGGTTCTCAAACAATTAATAGGGGTGAGCTGCTATACTTATATATGATGCTTTCGCTATGATATAATGCAATTAAGTTCTTTATGGACTGCTAATTTTACACAAATTTTATGCAAGCTTGGAATGACTCTAATGCATATTAGTCATCATTTACCCTAAGAACAAAAAACGAATACACATAAGTACTGACAGCTTTATGGCCCTAAGTAATAATTCTTTAACTTTATTGAATAATTTCTAAATTACAAATACTCAAAACTACAAATTCAGGGTGGAGATAAAATTTAAAAAAAAAAGAAAAAAAGGTCCAGTGGCTACTAGTGAACCCGACCGGGTTCCGCACTAGGGTAGTGTTGCCTAGTTCCATTTGGACAGTCCAATTTGGACTCATTAGTTTACTATAGTAGAGAAGAACCCGGCCATTTCCTTATTTACCAATCTACACAAATTCTACTTGAATTTGAATAAGTCGTTTCATGTAGCTATAAATTAAGCCTAGTTATCGTTTAATTCTCATTAGCTGGTAGAGTAATCTCATAAGAAAAAATATTGCAATGTCTTTTGAAAAGGTCTTAGCGTCTTGGTTCCTTTCTTGACACCATAGATAAGCATGGATTTAAGAGTCTTCCTCAAACAGTCTTCTTAGCCTGCGTCAAGTGAAAATATCCTAGGAATTCCTTAGAACTGCTTCCACTTTTTAGGATTCTAACATGAGGAATTTAATGGAGGAATTTAGTTCTACTATAAGCTTTCCGCTTTATTGCCGTCCTATTTACCATATGTCCTGAAAAATCTATCATCTCAATATAGTCACGTCTTAGGTCTAAGTAAAGAGGATGTTTCTGCTACACTTATTGTGGATAAGGTAGATTTTGTGTCTTTTATTTCTTATTTTCAAAGAGAAACAAGATGGCACTTAAGGGTGTTTATGGGCATAGAGTCACTCTTCTTTGTATTTGAAGCGCCTTCCTAGGTGGTTGTATAAATAGGAGAATAACCATCCTTTTGAGTGTAATGGAGGGAGTGTATTGTGGTCAAAGCCCCTATGCCACCCATTGTTGCCGAAACCATATTCTACCTAGATTATCGTTGTCATGACCTAGACTAGCTCTTCTCCGAAGCCCATTACTACTGTAGGTACATTCTTGTGC
>NCQV01090029.1:0-15358 GCA_002740545.1 Lophocereus schottii | reverse complement strand
TTGGCATATCTCAAAAATTAAATCATATTCTTCATCAGGCAAGGTAAGAACAGGAAGATTTTGACATTTCTTTTTGAAGTCTTGATCAATCTTTGAATCACTAGGAATCCTTGTCTAACTTATTCTTTCTTGACCTTCTACTATAATGGTTTTCTCAATTTAGCCAAATCTTTAATCAAATCTGAAGCATAGGCAAGGCATCAAAGGAACTTTTCTAATTGCTACATGTCTTCAATCTTCTTGGGAAAATTTTCTTTTTTTTTTTTTTTAAGATATGCATTTGTAGAATGATTTGTCTAACTTTTATATCTTGACCTAGAGCTTTTTATTAATTGTAGATGCACTTTTTCTTATCAGGGATAATGTCATGATCAATATATCATTAAGTCACATTTAAAATGTCATCTTTTTGCTGTTCTATGGTCTTAGAAAGTATAAGAATATATTGTTGTAAACTACACAACAGTGATTAAGATATTTGAAGATGTTATCCATTCTTTGAAAAATTTGAGGCGCATTTTTAAGACTAAGTGACATTAGTATCAATTCATAATGTCCTCGAGGGGCATTAAAAGCAGTCAAACTATTGTTGTCTTCAATGATTTTTATCTGCCAGTATTCTATTGTGATTTTTTAATAAAGATAATTTTAAACTGCAAGCGCACAGTTCTCGTTGTAACACTTGAGTGTTGAACTATAGGTATGTGTTATGAAATTGAGTTGCTAATTTCTAATCTACACTAGGATTGAACTGAAAAAATCAAATTAATTTTTCAAACAAGTGATATTCTCTGACAATCCTCTAATTAGAGTTATTGTGTCATTGATGGGGAAAAAAAAAACTAAGTCAACTAAGGAACAAAATTAGCAAAATATGAAATCAAAAAAAGCAATAGAAAACAACCATGAACTGATCAATGTCAATCAAAGCTCACACTTCACTCCATCAAGCAAATAATGATTTCAAAGGAATAGGGAAGGATTGAAGCCACTTGAGCCAAGACTATTTGCCAAAACGTCCAAATTTTACTGAGTTGAATCTGATTACATAGTTTGTGAAACCAAGGCTAGATCTTAAAATGAAGACAAAAAGTAGAGATAAACTCGAAAAATAATCAAGCTCTAAGCTTTGGTCTCCCCCTCTATCTCCTCTTCCTTGACCTCCATTTGAAGCCCTCCCCCGGAGAACGGTTCGTTTTCCTTAGTAAGTCTCGAATTCAATCCTTGAAAACGGCTGACTTGATGATGATTAGGAATTAAGGGGGAGAAGAATTAATGGGTGAAGACAAGAATTAATGGTTTCATGCATTTCTGGCAACAAATGAGGAATGAGAAGATAGCCATGGCAGCTGAGGAGTCGCGACTTTCTGGGTAAAATTGTAGGAAGCAGAGAAGGAGGAGATACAAGCATGCTTACATGATTTAAGCATGTGTGGGTTAAGTGAGAAAGAGAAACGAGCAGTCTTGGCTCGAAACTGGGCCTCGGTGGTAAAGAGAAAAGAGGCTGCGGGCTAAATGTATGTGAGGAGATGCATGGGCCGTGAAGAGAAAGAAAGAGTAAGGCTCAAATCGAGGGAGAAAGAGAGAGAAGAGAACTAGGGGGCCTCGATTGTCGTTCTGGGCTAGCCCACTAGTACTGTGGCCCTTTGCTTTGTTCTTCTTTTTTTTTTTTAAATGGTCCTTCTTCCATCTCCTTTTGCAATAATTTTGAGCCTCTTGTTTATTTTTATTCAAACCTTCATGATTCCTTTATTTTGAGCAAATATTAGATAATAAAAGGGTATAGAATATCATAATTTATGGTTGAACATATTCACTTTGACAATCCATTTTTAAAAACCAAGAGATTCCTTAAATTCTATTGAAAAGAGTTGGTTTGTTAGGAATATAATAAATTAATAACCATCAAATATAGTATTATCATTAAACTTATTATAATTGATTATCATTCTAGTTTTTCGTTTTTTTCTTCAACATGATTTCTTACCAGGAATTCAAAACTCCATCATTCCATCCTGGAACAGCTGCGTTGACTCAGATTTTAACTTAGACGATTCAAATTTTAGCGAAATTTAACTACACAGCCTGTTTCACATGGGAACGGTTGTTCCACTAGTTATGGAACAGGAAGTGGACGATTGGATCGGGAAGAACAGGGTAAATTTTGGACAAGATGTAAGATTCCTTCTTCCAGATTGAAAAGGATGAGAGAATGCAACCAAAAAAAAAAGTTCTGAAAAGGAACTACAATCTACAAATAAGTAAAAGTGAAACTCTAAAATTCAAACTGTGAGCCTGTGAGTCTTTGCGTGAGGGTTCTTCAAACTCCAAACTCTAAAAGTCTAATTTGGGAGAGAAATCCAGATCTGGGAACTACAACACCGCTACAACACCACAAATCTATAAATGTAACAAATTATTTGCATATTTCCACATACCTTCATCGAAGGAGACTATAATTAATTACTTCATTTCCTAAAATTGTGCATGAACCACCATTGTAGCAAACCCAAACTGTATGACGGTATCTGCCATTGGAGCCACCATTAGAGCAGAGGTAGAGAAGCAAGGAGACGTAGAGAAGGCAGGAGAAGGGTTGACAGATAGAGAGAGAGGGGGGGAGCAGAGGAGTTGTGGAAATGAGGAAGAGAAAAGAAGCTCTCTGATGCTTGAGCATGATTGGTGAGGAGGAAAGGAAAAGGGAAGGTAGGCGTGGGTGGTGTGAAAGTGTTACTGCATGACTTAAGGCTTTCTTCGAAAATTTGTAAGTTGTTTAATTTTTTTTAATTTTTTTCCTATTTTAGACTGTTATTACTAGTTTGGACTTTCGACCATGTGGAATTGAGTTATTATTGCATTAATTCTTAATTTTTGTTTGCAAGAAATTATTTATATGTTTTAATTACTTAACTTACATCCTTTTGATCAATTACTTTTTATAATTTTTAGAAAGACTATATAGTACATTAGTTAATATCTAATCATGTGAAAAAGTTAGAAGATCTTCAAGGAGACCATTTCATAAGAATTTTATTATAAAACACTGTGTGTATAACCTATTTTTTGACCTTATATACTTAGCAAGACCTGCTTGATCGCA
Organism: Lophocereus schottii; assembly: GCA_002740545.1. Classification (NCBI taxonomy): domain Eukaryota; kingdom Viridiplantae; phylum Streptophyta; class Magnoliopsida; order Caryophyllales; family Cactaceae; genus Lophocereus; species Lophocereus schottii. The sequence continues at coordinate 12,258 of NCQV01090029.1, read as the reverse complement.
ATATCTTATTATGATATCGTACGAATTTGTATTGAAGATCATTGCTTTTAGTTTTGGGCTACAATGACAAACCAAAACAAAAATGATATTTTTTTCCAAATGTAAATGACTATGTTATACTTTTGAAATATAATTATGTGTTTATATTTTAATTAGTTTCAACTCATATTCTTGAGGACGTACCAAAATAAATAATAAATAGACGCATCCTAATTAAGATATTTGGTACAAATTATAGGGCATTTAAAAATTAAGAATATAAAATTAGATGGAAAAATAAGGAGAACTAATGGAAGAAAATAGAACGTTAAATAAATAATGTGTTGGAAAAATGGTAGGAAAGCAGGAACTGAATACCTCATCCCCTCTAGTACACTTTGACATTCTAACCATCAAGATGGGATAAAGACAAGTGGACGTTGTTCATCCTCTAAGCATTATTAATATACATCTCCATCAATTTTTTATTTTTCTATTATATTATCCAACGTTTTCTTTTGTTTTTTTTTTTTGGGTCACATAGTAGGTGTCATTCAAATAACAATAATTAAATTTAAGTTTACTATGACCTATCCAATTTAAGATGAGGAAATTCTAAATAATTAAATTTTTTTACAAATTATGAAGATTGATAGCTCATATTTTCATTGATTGATTTGTCATTACAAATTACAATAGTACAAAAGTATAAAAATATAGATATAGAATTAACTTGAAGTGCTATTTCTGATACTGGTTGTCATTCAAATAACAATAATTAAAGATTAGTTTATTATGATATTTTCAAACTAAAGATGAGGTAATCTTAAATAATTAATTTTATTTAAAATTATGAATATTGATAGCTTTTATTTTCATTGATCAATTTGTTAGTAAAATAGTATAAAAGCATAAAAATATAGCATTAGTTTTAAAAGTTATTTATTATATCAGTTATATGTAGTATTCTCAATTTTTTAAAATTTCTGTACAAGTTTAAAGGGTTAAAAAAAAATGTCAGCGCACAATAGTCATTTTACTGAAGACATTGGGTGGCACTTCGGTATAGCAATTTATGGAAGTAGAAAACAGGCTCAATGCAAGTTTCGTCGTAAAGTAATAAAAGGTGGTATAACACATTTCAAACAAAATTTGCCTCAGAACACGGGTGACATTGCTCCTTGCCCGGACACCTTTTCCAAGGTCAAAAGAGACATGATGAAATTATTGCAAGAATCCAAAGAGAAAAAGAGAAAAAAAAAGAAGGATCACTAGGGATTTGCAAAATGAAATAACACGATCATTCACCTGTAATGATTATGCTTACGATCATTCACATGTAATGATTATGTTTATGATGATAAGGAGGAGGATGATAAGCTAGCACATGCTAGATATTAAAGTTTGGAGCAACACCAGTTTGAACATGAATAACAAGTCTACAGGCCAAGCAGGGGTACATATTATGATGAAGGCGGTAGTAGTCGACCACCAAATGTTCCCCAAATGCATCGATCAACAATTGTTTAAGAAAATACCGTAAGAGGATCAAGGGATATGTCATATGAACAAATGTCTAGAGCTATTGAGGTGGAGCTTGAAAAAGATTGAACTAGGATAAAACAATCTAAAGTCAACTCAAGTTGGTTGAACAGCAACAAAGAACAAGATGATTAAGGCATTTGGAAATTGGGTTATAAATGTCAACATGTCATTTACTATGGTAGATTCTGTATATGCTAATCCGCTTCTTGAAACTATTCATGAAGTTGGCCCTAATCTAAGAGCTCCTTCTTCTTATGAACTCTCATATGTTTATATGCCAGAAGCTGCAAAAGAAATTGAATAATAGATATCTAAATTTGCCCCTAAATGAAAAGAAAGAGGTGTCCCCATAATGTATGACGGTTGGTCCAATTTGACAAGATTGAAACTCATTAATTTTCTTATTTACTCGAATGGCTTACTGTCTTCCATAAATCATCTAATGCATCATATGTATAACGTGAAGTTGTTGATTACCTCTTCAAACACATGAAAAAAGTAGTAGAAGAGGTTGGTTAAGAGAAAGTAGTCCAAATAGTGACTGACAATGAAACTCTAATGAAAACTACGGGGAGAACATTGATCGAAGAGTTCTCAAACTTATACTGGACACCATGTGCGGCCTATTATCTGGATCTCATTTTGGAGGACTTTGCTAAGTTTGATCACGTTGGGAGCATTATAAAGACAGTAAGGATGATGTCAAACTACATTTATAAATATGATTGGGCTATTAACTATACGAAGAAGTTTACAAATAATCGAGACATCGTAAGACCTGGAAAACCTAGGTTTGTGACAAATTTTATCTCTATTGCAAGTTTGGTGTGACATAAATCTGCCTTGAGAGACATGTGGAAGTCACCTGAGACCGAGAAAGACAAAAGATACAACAGCAAAAGAAGTGCGTCAACTCATTCTATCATCATCCAAAGACGTATTGTCATTTTGGGAAAATGTTGATAAAGTTCTCAAACTATTTGAACTTCTTGACAAGGTATTGAGATTAGTTGATGGGGATGAAGCGTACTATGGGCTTCATATAGGAGGGAATGGAACAAGCTAAGGTAATTGTTGACAAAATGCTTAGGTGTAGCAAGAAATATGAGGCAATCATTGACAAAAGATGGAACTTTCTACGTACTGATTTGCATGCTGCCGGTATTGAATTAATTTTCTAATTTGTTTTACCGTATTTATATCTTTTACAACATAATTTATAGATTGTATGTTTTGTTTTCTTAATGGATAACCCCCTTATTTTTTTACAAGGATATTTCTTTAATCCCGAACACATGTATAAACAAAGCCAAGCTTAGAAAGACAAAGAGGTGAGAATTGGAGTCCAAAATGCAATAATGAGGTTGGATGCAGATGTCGATAAACAAATAAAAGCAATGCAATAAGTTGCATGGTAGAGCATATGCCTCATTATTAATTTAATAATTTATCTTGTACATAACATTTCATGAACATATTTATTGGCATAAATATGCAGGCATTTCTTTACAAAGATAGGATGAACTCTTTTGGATCATCTATAGCTCAAAGAGTAGTGACATCGCTAATGCTAGGTACTAATCACAATTTATTCATATGCATACACATATATAATTATATATATTAAATTTTGAAGTTTCATTATCTAAGATTCAAGAAAATGTATTTGATGAAGCTAAATGGTCGCTACTTCACGGTGGATGTGCACTTGAACTGCAATGCATACCGTTAGAGCGTTAAGTCAAACAACTTCCGCCTCTAACTGTGAAAGAAATTGAAGCATGTTCAGTTAAGTGCGCACAAAGGCAAGGAATAAATTGAGTTATAAGAAACGCGATCTCATTATTTTCCTTCTTTATAATCAAAAATTGAAATTGCAATGTGCAAGACGAAGGACTAAGGAAGAACTCACTGAGTGTTTCAATCTTATCAACTCGGATTACATATTTGGTGATGATAATCCATTAAACCTTTAGGTTTCAAAAAAAGAGCAACTAGTTTTTGAAGGAGATGACTTGAATTGGTTGGATGTTGATGACAATGAGGTTAATACCACCATTGATATTGAGGATGACGATGATTTGCAACCTCATGCAACCCCTCTATTTTGCTACAGTGTTGACCAATAGGCACAAGATATAAACAGCAGTGAATGTGAGTTGGAGGGACACTTGTTGCCTTCATGTAGTCATGATGGAAGTGGCAGTGGAGGAGATGGAGGAAATAGAGGTGCGAATGAGATGGGTGCTTCTAATTCCTCTAGGCCATTGATGGATTACTTTAGTGATCTTGGTTGTGGTGCCACTCTTGAAGATGATAGAAGAAGTTGAAATTCCCTGGATAAACAACCAAGGGAACTGACACAAACTTATCATTGCCTAAGAAAAGGTAAGGAACCCGTTCAACCCCATGGTTATCGAACTGCCGCCATGTATGGGTATGCATTTTTCTGAAAAATATCATTGAGTTTTATATAGCTTGGTCTATTTGATTCTTCAAGTGGCTATGACATATATAGTGGTGTCTTAAACAATTATGGATATAAGTCAACATATACTAATTGTCCCCTACTATCTTATCCTTCAAATGAGCCATGATTTCTTGAACCTGACTCAAGTAGAGGACATCCAGATAACCCTCTTATCATCAACTAGGGGACTATTAATTATAGAGATCATTATTATTATCATCCCAAATTTTATAGCAGTGATTCAACTTTGAGTGATCAATCTTAGATGGATTCAACAGCATCATTAATTTTCCATCCGCAATAAGAGTCATATGGTGTTGATCAGAATAATAATGACACCTATCAGGCAACTCCCCACCATTTATTTTGGTGGTGATCAATTTGTATCTGTTATGGATTTTATATATAAGTTTGTACCCAATGTTAATAAGACAGCTAGTGTATTTTATCTTTTATGGACTTTGTAGCTCGGGAATATTTAAACTATTTTTATCTTCTACCATTTATAGTTTTATACTATTGTATGGTGTTATCATTTCCGTCAAATTTATCTTAAATTATTTTGTTTAACTATTGTGAAAATTAACCCATTATGTTAACATAAAATTAAAAAAGTAATATTTTAAACCAAACTTGTTGTGGTTCCACCTAGCATATTTTTTGTTAGGAATAAAAATGCAAAATGTGTTCTAAAAATTTAAAATCCAAGACTGTTGATTCTTTTCCCTTAAAAAAGGTTAGCACTTAGCTAATTTGTCCCAATTCTTAAACTTCATGAGTCCAAATATTTTGTTTCAAAAAAATTAAAACAAACAATTTCAATTTCTAAAAATAAAAAAATTAATTAAACACGCAGTGATATGATAATGAAATCTCAAACTTTAAAATTAATTATTGGCCACTAGTGGGTAATGGTTATGAATTGTTAACAAAAATTATGTCACTAATAGAATTACATACATAATTGTAGCATTAAACTACACAAGTACAAATTCAAATGAAAAACCAACTATGTGAACCCTTTCACGCTGCGACGGCCGGGATCCGTTCCATCGTAAGCGTTTCATAACGCTTCTGTGACACCGCAACCGAAACCGCAAATGTGACCTAATCCACTTTTAAATCACTATTTCTTACCATGAAAGGGACTAATATTAGGACTCTTACCATTCATAATTAACCCTTTATCCAATGTTCTTGGATTTGCTTATGAATTCTTAGATATCCTGGTGGGTATACACCATTTATTTTAACTCAAGTAATAGTGTTAGGGCTTAGCAAAGTAATCTTTGCAAATGTCTTATCTTTGTCCCAAAATTTAAGAGGATTATCTTAGTAGAGTTCTTTGCATAATTCTTCTTGTTGTTCAATAATCTGCTCTTTAACATATTACTCAAGTAGTAAGATTGTCAATGGTACGTCACGTTGTGTGGAGATCATCTTCGCACCACACTAGTTGCGTATAAACTCAATCTTCTGATGTATACTTTATTAAATTTATCAATAGGGACCAATTGATCATTTATCTTGAACAATATTTGGCTTGTGGCATGCGTGCTGAGAGAATATAGCATTTGAAAATTATTTCCGATAATCATATTATGGGAGAGTTGATCAACAACCCATAGAACTAGTTTAATGTATGGGATAACCTTCTATGGCTTCATAATGACTCATTATACTTATGAAAATATTCTTGGATTTTTTTTCCACATAAATTTTGAAGGTAGTGATCTTTTTTCGACACGGACAGAACAACCACTATCGATGTAACGACACAATTCATATCTATTATATCTCTTCAAATATATATTTATTCGGATAGGATAAGTGTTGAAAATGTGCATCATCTTAGGTTGTTTGCTTGCATTTCTTAGGAGATTGTGTGTTTTAGAGGTTGATTTGCTCGCATAATCTCATTTTACACTTGGACATGCTTCTTTGGTGTATTTTACAAGTTTTAAGATCTTTTGACCCGATGGTGACCATTAGATGAATGCAACTTGACTCATTACGGAGGTGCCCCCACCCTATATGCCCGTGGGAAGAAGATAAAAGAAAGAAGATTTATCCAGAGAGCACCAGGGACCGTGATGGGCTCTGAACTACTGGACTCTTTATCTTCCTCTTATTGTGGTGTCGAGATTGATCGAGTTCTTCTATTTTAATGGTTACTCGGCTCTCATTCTTTCTCCCAACTCACTTAAAAATTCATCATTTCTATCCTTTTGGAGCAATAGAAGAATCAAGGGAAGGAATTCACAAGTGGAGGCTTGAAGATTGAAAGATTGTTGAAGAGTTTTCCATTATTGCTAAGCATACTTCTCTCCTTACTTTTTGAACTCCTCTTGATTTGTTTGAGTTAGATTACTGTTTAGTTTGAACTATTTTGATCTAGTCCTAGTTATGTGCAAGCAGTTTTCTAGTCTAAGGATTTGTTAGCCAAGCAATGATGATGGATTCCTAGTTTTTTTCAAATCTGGTGCTTTATCGCATTGGTGGATTCAATCTATCTTGTGTTGCCAAATGAATGTGAGTGATTTGGCCAATCTACTTGCATATATTTAGATAGTTAGCTAAAATACCAAAAGGAGATACCCACTATTAGATCAACAAGATTAGACTTAATTTTGTGATTCTTGAAAGAGGATTGCATGTTAAAAAGAAAAAGTGATAAATCAAGATCTTAAACTTTGACTAAAATAAGAGCCTTTGAAAGAATGATTGTCAGATTAGTTTAAGTGATTCAGTTAATTTCAAAAGAAATGGCTGAATTTTATTTGTTTATCATCATTTGAATTAGCCACATTTAATAAGGGCACTTATTCTATCCACAAATCTCTCTCATTGCAAGTAAAAACAAATCCCTATATGTCTAATATTAATTGATTTCTCAATTTACAATATAGAAATTCACTAGGTTAGATAAAGAATAACTTGACTACTTAATCCGCTTAGCATTTGAGTCGAGCAAAACTTGATAGATTGTGTTTGTCTTTATGGGATGGTATTGAATTTTTACTACAACACCCGTGTATATATGGTGAATGTCAACATATAAATGATATTAGGATTAGTTCAATGGCTTCATAACATACCTCCATAATCACATTTTTGATTAATTCATTCTTATAAATTGGCTTACTAATGGTCCTTGTTTTGTACATGATGAATTTTCTATCCAAACTCATACTTCGATATACATTATATCTTGCAGGTTTAAAACTCATTCTACTCATTTCACTAGCCATGCCAATTATATCATCTTCTTTAACTTATTTAGTTGTTGAAGATCTTTCTTCCCAATCTAATCTTGCAATCATGCTTCTTAATAAGTAGGGTTCAATGGTAGTTTTTTCATTCTCATTGATTTTTATTACATTCTTCTTATTGATTTTGGTGCTATTGGCAAAGCTAGACATTCAAGACCTATCGATTTTTATCTCTTGCCAATTGGATTTTATCCTTTATTTTTTTTTTTTTTTGGCATTGGAGTAGACTTTTAAAATTTTCTGCCTTTATTATGGTTATCTTAATCTTTAGGTCTACAATACTATCTAAACTGTAGATTATTTTCTAAAATATCTTTAGTGGGCAACCTACTCTCTTCATATCTATCTGTTCGAAATGTTTTTATCTTAAAGGATAGGAAGTCTTTGAGAAATTCATTTTTTAGGCTCATATGATGTCCATGTCAGTAATTAAATCCTACTGAACCATTGTATAAATTGGTCTTAATCCCTGTGATAATTTGAGTATTAAATTTGGTATGCCTAATATCACAAAGAAGCGCATAGAGATCGATATCTTTGCCATAATATTGTAATAGTGTAATTTGGACTTGGACACTTCTAACTCGCATATACATGTACTTTCTATCTTTGTTATACTTAAGGATATTTTCCCAATTAACATATAATACCTCGACCCCTTGCCTAGTCTCTGACAGTTATTAGGAATAGGTTCAAGGATTGTCGACTAGCCCTATGAATCGCCACAAGCCTTTTCGGCGTGTTCGTCTTTGCTCACACACTGCTGGGGCAACTTCCTAGCAGGTAACCCATGCTAAGATTTCTCCATCACTGTCATCCATATCATCATCAATCAATCCTAAAGCAACGAGCATCCAAAATCACTTATTTTGAATTACTAACAACATACTATTTTAATCATCATCAATCAAACCAGAACATCATCTAACATCACATACAGAATTCCCAATCCACAAAATGCTCTACTAACATCAAAATATCATCGATTCAACTAAGCTAAGATAACCAGAAAATAAGCACAAACCCAAACCATCAAATCAGCCGAACCATTCATAAAGCATAAAGCATAAATATCATAACCCAAACCATCAAAATCGAAAACTAAGCTATTATCAGAACCCAAACCATTCATAAACCATCAAAATATCTTCTATCATTGATTCAACTAAGCTACCATCATTCATAAAGCATAAAAATGAAGTTTTAGTCCATAGCAAGCACATTTAATTGTAGAGTTCTTAAGAGTGGGTTTCCCAAAAAGGAAGGTACACCTTTAGTGATATAAGTAATCACTTCAAATTCTTTAAGCTAAACTCGGGGTGTTACATAATAAGATTAACTTCTCCCACATCATAATCACAATCTTTTATTTCTAAATTTCCTTCTATCATTTAACATACGTACTTACTCTTAATTGAAAGATGATTTTTTTTATAAATCATTTTTGACTCCCTTGAGTCATAAATTGAATGACTTTGATGAAAGAATATTAGTATAGAACAAGAGAAGATTTCTCTAGCATATATATCAAATATCTTGCCTGAATAATATTATATTATTATGATTTGATATTTGATCTCATTAAATACGTAATCAAGATAAGATTCTAATTGATTACAATAAATATTTAATAAGATACTATATGGGTACCACAAGGAACCAGACCACCTAACATTGTAGCTAGTGATTTTGAACTCAGATATAAGGTCAAAAATGGAAGAAAGGTTTAAATTTTTATTTTATAGGTGTGTTTGAAATCCGGACAAGACGTATGGTACTTTGGCAGTGGATGTTCAAGACACATGAGTGGAAATACCTCTCTATTCACTGAAATTAAAAAGAAATGATATGAAAGTGCTACTTTTGGTAAAATAATTGGCATTGGAAAAATTGGTAAAGATCCCTCTAACTCCATTGATAATGTTTATATTGTTGACGGTTTAACATTCAACCTCTTAAGCATATCTCAATTATGTGATGAGGGAAACCTTGTAACACTCGACTCAACTCATTGCATTGTTAAAAATAAGAAATATGAAAAAGTTACCCTTTACAGACCAAAAATAGAAAATGTTTATGCACTAGACATTGGCAATGTCCCGTCACACAATTTATCATGTTTTAAAGCCCCGCATCATGAGGAAATCTAGCTATGGCATTGAAGATGAGGACATGAAAGCATGCATATAGTTAAAAAATTAGCTAAAAATGAATTAGTACGGGGTCTTCCAATATGTACTTTTGAATATGATCACATATGTAATGCTTGTACTAAAGGAAAACAAGTATGTTGTACTTTTAGGTCAAAGAACAATATTAGCACATCCAGATCATTAGAACTCCTCCATATAGACTTATATGGGCCCATACCTATAAAAAGCTTAGGGCACAGCAAGTACATTCTTGTGATTATTGATGATTATTCTCGTTTCACATGAGTCTCTTTTTGAAAGAAAAGAATGAAGCTTTTAAAGAATTTTCAAAACTTTGTAAACAACTACAAGTTTTCAAAAACTCACCAATCATATTCATAAGAAGTCATCACGGTACAGAATTTGATCAAAAAGAATTCATAGAATTTTGTAATAATCACGGAATTGGTCACAATTTTTCAGCACCATGTATACCTCAACAGAACGGTGTAGTAGAAAGAAAAAATACACTTTAGAGGATATAGCATGTACTATGATGTGCGAAAGTAATGTTCCTCAAATTTTTTGGGCTGAAGCAGCAAAAACCGCCAATTATGTCCTAAATCGATGTTGAATTTGATCAATTTTGAAAAGGACCTCTTATGAATTATTTAAAAGCAATCGATCTAACATTTCTTATTTTCAACCTTTTGGATGTAAATATTTTGTTCATAATAATGGCAAGAATAATATAAGAAAATTTGATCCTAGAAATAACGAAGGAGTATTTGTAGGATATTCTACGCATAGTAAAGCATATAGAATTTATAATAAACACAATGAAAATATCGAATGAAGCATCCATGTAATCTCTGATGAATCTAATAACGGTGTGTTAAGTGGCTCTATAGTACAAAATCTTAACTTAAACAACTATCAGTAACAACGAAGAAGGAGCACCAAAGAGATAGATTCTATCAATAAGCACCCACAAGAACCACACCCCATCCCAAATCTGCAAGAAGACACCCCATGTAATGCCCCAAATTCAACATGTTTTACTGTTTATATCCTCCTTCATAAATCCCCTAATAATAATCTAGATAACCCAATGATAGGGGCATTACCGCCGTCCAAAAAGACAAGGCTTGAAACATGAGTGCTATAAATAACATAGCTAAGCATAACCTCGAACATATACACTCACATCAAGTGTTAACCAATGAAGGGTTTATAAACCATAGTAAAATAAATCACTATATAGTCTACATCTTCATCCACAGAAAAATTCAATATGCAACTTTAAGGTATATACTATATTACTTCTGATCCACCTGGATTTCCTTACTTCACTTACTCTCTTCAGCTGATTTGTTAGCATGAGGGCAATTCTCTGAGCATTTTCTTAAAACAAAACATGAAAATATTTCGAGCTGTGAGTCGAAGCTCAGTACATGCATTCCTGAATTGTTAAATGATCATTGAAACACTAGTTGGGCCCACTTTGCAATTCATTTTAAGTTAAAAACAGTGAATGAGATAAATGTAAAACCGCATTGCTAATTATTATCTGATAGTGAACCCCTTGATACTGTTACGATCTATGGATAGGTGTACATGTGCCAAGCCGATCGGGAGACCTGGCTTGAAGCCGCGCGGAAACTGAAGGGCGAATGCTCTAGAGATGATAACTGACGGGGTCACTAATTATCTGATAAATCACTATGTAACTGATTCATTGATGTACTTACCAAAACGTGATAACGTTGATAAATACACTGTGATTTCTAAAGATACAGGCAATACACGTACCTTGAGTCTTTAAAAATGTCATCTGACTTGATACAAGTCAGCTATTTCATAAATGTCATCTGACTTGATAAATATAATCTGACTTGATAACACTTATGCAAAATATGGAACGATACCTAGGCCTCAACTCTGTTTCATAAATGTCATTGTAAGTGTGTGTAACAGAAATTGAGTAATGAAATGGGATATATAACTTGTGCATTTCAATATAATAAACTGATTTTAATTCAATATAAGACTAGTTAAACCAAAATGAACTGATTTAAATCAGTTAGGATTATTGAACTTCAAATACAATAAATTGAAGTAGAACAGGCCAAATGAGAATGATTGAGGTGATAATAAAAAGATTTTAATTGATGTAAATGAAATATGGGTTTTTGATATTTCTGAAATGGATAATGAAAAGTGTGATGCTTTTGAAATGAATAATAGAATGGTTAATGCTTCTGAAATGAGTGACAAATGGTTTATGCCATAAGGGGTGCTGTGAGGTTCATAAAAGCTCATACAACACCCTAACTTGGTCCAAAGGACACTGATTTTGAGTTATTACGCTGCTTACTTCCCAAATTTCATTTTCATACTTGTTTAACTCAGTTATCAACCAAAGTAAGCTTCTGTACATAACCAAACTTGTTCAACTTCTAAAAATACTCATTATTATATAGAAACTTCTGATAATATTTCTAAATATCTCAATTTCTGCATTCACTCATGTTACCATTGATGGTCTGCATTTGAAAATCCATATCTTTCACTACCGACCTCCAATTGAGATATAAAACCCCAATATGAAAAGCTCATAATGTCCACTAAGACTTTCACTTAGGACACAAATCATAATTCATCCACTAAGGTCCCTAAAATTAGGGTAGAATACAGACGTGCACAATTTTAGTTTAATCTGCGCAGTCGTAGCAAAATGACTATAACTTTTTCCACAGAACTCGGATTAAGGCGATTCAAAAGGCATTTGTAAGATAACTCATTGAATTATTCACATACCAAAAATTACAATTTTTTAGTGACCCAATCAATACCAGGT
>NCQV01090026.1:0-11302 GCA_002740545.1 Lophocereus schottii | reverse complement strand
AAATATCGGGGGTTAGGATTGTACATAAATATCACACTTTGGACTAAGTTCTATCATGCATACGATATCTATATACAATCTAATAACTCAGGCACAAGAAAACATAGTCAATCAAAATAGTACATATATTCCCCAAAACAGAGCAAAAATCTTTTGAATTTTCAAAATTATTCAATTTTTTTCGTTTCTTTTTTTTTTTTGGAAACATAGTTTCCCCATTCCAACACCTAAATCACACAATGTCTTCATTGGAAGTGGAAAAAACCAAAAACTAAAAAACAAATGTACAAAAAGGAAAATAAGTCTCAAAAAGAAAGAAAAATGAGCAGACTCTAAAACACAAAAAGAAAACAATAAAAATAAAATGAAGCAATAATATATAAGAAAGAAAACAAACTAAAAAGAGAAATAAAGAGGAATGACTGTACCATGTCAGCTGTTGAATAACACCTAAGTTATAGCCTCCTAAAATCTATTTAGATCGTGGCCCATGGAGCATTAGCCACTCCATTTCAAGCTAAAAATTACTACTCAAATCAGAAGCCCTTAGCGCTTGTAGGATCTTATCAAACATGCTAGAATAGCTCTCAAGCAAAGAGTTGGAGCCAGAAAGAGTAAACCCACCATGTCAATGCAACATAGTTGAGGGCTCATTTCAACTCGTCAAATGGTTAGGCCTAAATCTCAAACAGAGAGATATACTCGAACTTAGCCAGCAAGTGGGCCATTGACGTAGAAAATTTATCATTAGGAATGAATTGTCTAGGCAAAACAATGGGTACTAAATCCACAAGTCTGGTCTAAATCAAAATTCTTAGTGACAATGGTCTTAGACTCGACAATTCAGGCTTGTAAGATTTGTAAAGGAGGTAAGTTATTATAGGGTCAAGAGAAATGGATTTATATGCAACACAAATGTCCACATCCAACCCTCATTGATGTACCCACATGAAAAAGATTCATATTCCATAAAGAAGATATCATTATCATGTCCAAGTTAGTGGGTCCAACTTCCCGCTCACATGCCTCCTGTAAACAAATATCTTCAGATTCATCTATGTCATGATGCTCAACCTTAGTTGTGATGCTCTCTTTTATAGTCTCTACCACTATGATTAACATGGCAAGAATATTCAGCAATTCGTTCTCATAGTCTCTACCATTTATGAGTCATTTCATTTATTGTCTTTTCAACTCTTGCACATGTAACATCAATATAATCACGATAAGGACAGTTGTAAACATTATGATATGAAGAATCACAATAATTGCACAAAGCAGGAGGCACGTGAGAGTAAGATTGATGGTTATAAGACTCTGTAAAGTCTACCTGATGGTGAGGATTAATGCTAAAAACAAACTTACCATATATAAGGTATCCTAAGGTCCTTCTAGCTTGTTCAAATTCATAAATGTCCCAAGCTAATTTTATAAAGAAATCCCATACCTTATCTTGATTTCTAGACAATAATCCTACTAAACCTCCAGGACAAAAAGACTCAACATAACCTCCAGATTCAACATTCAATCCCACAACAATGATCTCACAAAATTTTCATTTTTCAAATGTTGATTCAACGGAGTACGACAATTATTAGGTCTTGATAAATAGCTCTAGAAAGGTTCATACTCTCAAACTGTCGAAATGAAAAACTGGTGTCCTCGAATCTCTTTTTTCAATTTTCAGAATTTTCCAATTTTGTAGGATTTTCTATTTTTTAAATTTTCTAGGTTTTTTGAAAGGAAAAAAACTCTAAGAAACTAATTATAACCTAGTGATAATGATTAATACAAAAACAAGACCCTTGAACAATTAAGTTAAACAAATAAAATAAACTAGCAAAAATAAAACTAAATTATCAAAAGAAGAGAAAGACCAAAAAGATTTAAACAATAAGAAGTAACCTAATACAAAAAACCAAAAAGAAATACAAATAGAAAGCATGAGCATTATTTTATTTTTCGATTTTTTCGCTTTAAACTCAAAGCATTAGAAAATATCAAACCTAAAACAAAAGAAAAATTAAAAATAAACTTTAACACAAAATCAAACTCCAAATTCAGAACATTTTACACAGAAAAGTCAACACAATTACAAAGAACATGAATATATATTTGTTTTTCAATTTTTTTCTATCCCAAAATAGTGCAAAAAAATTAAAATAGAAAATTATTTTCAAAAATTGCTGAAAATTCAAGAAATGCCTAAAACAGGAAAATAAGCATCCAATGCCTAAAATATGCTGAAAATTCCAAAAAATTCCAGAAATTCCACAACAATTCGCCTACACTGTAAAGATCCCTAAGAAACCACTAAAAATATCAAAATAGTAAAATAAGCACCAAAACAACACCGTAAAATCCAAACGAAATTTGAAAATCTAGAAAAAAAACCTACACTGATGATTTGTTTCCCAATTCCAATTTTGTCCTTACATTGTCCACAACCCCAAAACTATTAGTTTTTTTGGACAAAAAATAATTACTAAAAACCAAAATTAAATTAACCAAAATAAAAAATCAAAATACAAACTCCAATCGAAAATAAAAAAACAAAAGAAATCTAGACTTAAACTAAAGCAACTAAAACTAAACAAACACTCAAATAAAAACAAAAATCAAAATCGAAAAGTACGAAAATAAACGAAACCCACTCAAACGTCTAAGCTACAACTCAACACAATCTAAGTTCACAAAATCTGTCATTGACAGCGGTGGCAAAAACTTGTTGTGAAATTCACAAGTGAATGGTTTATCATTGTCATACTTACAAATGTCATCCTCAACGATGGGTTACAAAATTAGGTGACTATTTAAACTACTACTCGTTCATCAGTGAAACCAAAGCAAATAAAAAAAATTAAACAAAAATAAAGCAACCCATTCTACTATCAATTGTTTACATGCTAAAATCACAGCATAACACATGGATAATGCTTATCTAAACTTAGATGTCACATAGCTACAACTTCAAGTAAAAGACAACATCATTATAATCTCTAATATCATAAACAGATGAGAAGGAAGAGAAAAACAACCTAAATTCCACTTCCTAGTGAGTTAAGAAATCAAAATTGAACATTCAGCATAAACTTAAAAGAAAAGAAACAAGGGCTGGAAGTGGAACCAAACAACTGCAAATTCTTCCTCCTGTAGCATGAGTTGAACTCACAAATTAAATCAGGAGGCGAAAATAGAGTATGATAACTGAATCAAGCCCACATTCAACTCCAAAGCCAAAATTCTCACCTGAATTGAACCAAAATCTTACATGATTGCAATATTCGAGATTTTACAAACTAAATTTGAAATTAAGAAAATGAAAATTAAAGTGAGAAGCGAACTGAAAATTGAAAACCTCGTCTATGCTACTACTTTTTTCTTCACTTGCTTGTTCCAATTATAGCCCAAAAACATGTCGAGCTCTTGACTAATTCAATTCTTTCAATGAAGTCTTGAAACCACCAAGAGATAAACACCCTAATTGATTGCCCATTGATGAGAGGGAGATGATGGTGGAGATGAATGTAACGGCTCTTGATTAATGAGGATAATTATAGTTGAGAAAGAGAAAGAGAGAACAGGGTGGTATGGGGGAAGGTTGGAGTGTTCGCTATGCTTCTGGACTGGGAGAAAAGAAAAGGGGAGAAATTGGGCTCGAGTGCCAGGCCGAAGACGAGAACAACATTCGGCCTGCTTAGAGAGGGAAACGCAGAGTAGGCTTGGGCATGGAGATAAGGGACAGAAGTTGGTCAAGGAATGTGGCACGTGCACTGGGCCGAAGTCACAAAATGTGCCGGGTAAGGAATCGGACGAACAGGCTCGTGAAGTAGCACTAAGGGGGAACTGGGACGAGTCCCACACTACGCACATGAGACTGGGCCAAGTGTTTAGGTCACAAGCTTCTCCTGGGCCTCGGTACCAGACTTGCCTGCTTCTCTCTTGCTCCTTCCACAAGATCAATCATCTTTTTGGTACAATTTTTTCCAACAAATTTATTATCCTCTCAAATTTTCCAGCTTCCTAAAAAATACACAAAAACACTTAAAAATTTTAATTTAATAATTTATTTTGAGCAAATATTAGATAATAAAGGGCATAAAAATATCACAATTTCAAGATGAACACCTAAATCTGTGAGAGATGTGAAAATATGAAAAGAAAACTAAATGCTCAGACTACAATCGTTCTGTAAATGCAAACATAAATGCAATCATACACAATATATACACATCTACGTTCTCAAGAGAATGCAAAACACTATTAATTGTGATCAAAATACCAAACTTAGAATGAATCAAACTAAAACAAATTTAAACGGAATCTAACATCATTATTTAAGTCATAAAACAAATTTTGTTTGGAATGATCTTGTTTGGTTTTTTTCTCTTTTTTTCCCAAAAAACCTTGGAACTATATACATCAAATGACAAGATAGAGAAAGTAATAAAATGGCTTGGGTTACCTTGAAAAAAATGCTCTTATATAGTCAAGATTCGACCTTCCTTCAATGGGCTCCCCCACAAAATAGAGCTTAAGTCGTTATCCGTCAACCTCAAAAGAACTGATGCACTCACTCCACACTTCTATCACACCATGACAAAAAGCCTTAGTGACTTGAAATGGCCCAGAGCACCAAGATGTTAACTTGCCCAGAACTAACCTCAGCTTAGAATTGAGCAACAGAACCGTGTCACCTTCCTCAAACTATTCTTCATGATACGCTTGTCATGCTGACACTTAGCTCTCTCTTTGTAGATCTTGGCCTCTAATCACAACTCAACTAATTCAATTGCAACATCCTTCTTTCTTTAGCCGCCTTGAGATTAGAATTGAGCGAGTTAATGGTCCAATGTTCCTTGTGTTCCAACTCACTCGGCAAATAGCAAGACTATTCAAAAACTAGTCGATACATAGTAGTGCCTAGAGGAGTCTTGTAAATGATTCGGCAAGCCTATAGAGCATCATCAAGCTTCAAAGATCAATCCTTTCATGATTGATCCATGGTGTTCTCCAGTATACTCTTTAACTCATGATTAGATAGCTCAACTTGGCCATTTGTTTGAGGGTGGTAAGGTGTACTAATTTTCTGACATGCTCCATACTTCCTTAAAAGATAATCAAGAAGCTTGTTGCAAAATGAGTCCCATTGTTACTCAAAATATAGCTTTTACTCAAAATATAGCTCTTAGTGTGCCAAACCGCGTAAAATGTCCTTCTTAAGGAATTTGATCACCACCTTGGTGTGCATGGCAACAACTTTTACCCATTTAGAGATATAATTGACTGCCGTGAGGATATAGAGACTATTAAGGAAAGGAGGGAACAGGCCCATGAAGTCACTTCCCCACATATCAAATAGTCACACCTCAAGAATGCCACTTTAAGGTATGTCATGCCTCCTTAAATATTTCTCGTTCATTGACATCCGTCACATATCATCACAAACTTTCTTACATCCTTGAAAAAAGTGGGCCAATAGAAGCCTGCTTGAAGAACTTTGGTAATGGTCTTGTTGAGACTAAAGTGTCCACCATAATTAGAAGCATGACAATGGTGAACATATTATGGACCTTATCTTTTGGAAAACATCGCCAATAAATACCATCTCAACATATCTTGTAAAGAAGAGACTCATCTCACATGTAGTACTTAGCATCGCTAACAATTTCTTCTTTTGTTGATATGACAAAATTAGAGGCAACACTCCACACACTTTGAAGTTTACCAAATCAGCACACCATGGGGTGGCTTGATGAGAAATAGCAAGGAGTGGATAACCTAGGAATGAATAATCTCTTTTGGAGCTCCTCAATAGGAGTGGTATCAAGGCTCAAACGAGATAAATGATTGGTCACCACATTCTCTGGCCCGACTTTATCGCGAATATCCAAATCAAACTCCTGGGAAAGAAGAGCCCATTGAATAAGTTGAGTCTGAGAGTTGCACTTCTTCAAAAGATGGCATGATCGGTAAAGACTATCACCTTAGAATTGATCAAATAAGAATGAAACTTTTCCAAGGTGAACACAATCTCTAAGAACTCCTCTATGGTGGCATAGTTCACATGAACCTTATCTAAAGTCTCACTTGTATAATAGATGACATGTAGCTTGTTGTCCCTCCTTTGCCCCAAAATGGCTTCCAATGCATGGTCACTCACATCACATCACCACAAAAGAGAGTTCCCAATCTAGGGCTTACAATGCAAAAGTTG
The DNA here is from genome assembly GCA_002740545.1 of Lophocereus schottii. Taxonomy (NCBI): domain Eukaryota; kingdom Viridiplantae; phylum Streptophyta; class Magnoliopsida; order Caryophyllales; family Cactaceae; genus Lophocereus; species Lophocereus schottii. The sequence goes on along the minus strand of NCQV01090026.1, from coordinate 5,085 downwards.
AAATCCAAGTCTCGTCCAAACTTGAAAAAGCACATGTTCAATTAATGGATCTAACTTATTATAGGCAAAACAAATCCCTAGATATATTTCATTGATAGATTTCGTCTTTTTATGATAAAGTAATTTACTAGTTTAGAGAAATCATTCTCTTAACCATTTATTTTGCTTAGCATTTTATAGGATCAAATTCAATAGGACAGAAAAGGGTTTCAAGAATGCCAGTTTTTAATTTTCATAATTTGAGCATGAACTTTTCTTATGCTATTTATCAAGACTTAATGATTATTGTACTCAATTGAATTACAATTTTTAAAATGGAAAATATGCGAGGTCATTATTGTAGGTCTGAATTTTGAATTTCGATGTAATGTTGAGTCCATGAGTCTTAGGTGTTAAGTAGGAATGTTGTCCAAAACTCAATTGAGGTTTGGGATTTCTTTGAAAATTAACTTGGACACTTATGAGATTGAACAAGTTAGAGAGACCTTAGGATACCCAACTTATGGTGAGTATGCTTTTCAAGTTAATCTTCACCAGCAGGATCACTTTAGGAACTCTTATGACCACCCATTTCACTCTTATGTGGCTCTTTGTTTTGTGACTACTATGAATCTTCTGGTTATGATGCTTATAGTTGCTCTTACCAAGATTACTTTGAATCTTAATGTACAAAACTTGAAAAGACGACGAAAGACATGACTAATAAGATGGTAAAGATTATGAAAGATAACCTTGTTGAATATTCTCACTATTTTAATCGGAGCATGGAGGATTATAATGTGCATGCGATTAACTCTAGCTTAAGATCTCTTGAATCTGAGTTAGCTTTATGATGATTTTGAGTCTTCCATCCAATCTAGGCTCAATTTGCATGATGATAATCCTTTTCCTGGCCTAGAATAAGAGAGTTCCAACTTATGCCTCTATCGCCTGACCTTGCACCTAAACATAGCTCACATAGGGACATCACTAATGATGTCTAAATTATTTCCTGTCTACCTAACGCTTTTACCTAGTCTTTGAGTTTGAGGTGGGCAGAATTTGAGAACGCTAGTGAGTTTGACATGAGCAAAATAACTGAAGTTGAGTATCATGATTTTGATGAGTCAGAAGACATTTTTGTGCAGGAATCAAACAAGGATGTGGTTAAGATTGGACCCACTAATTTGGAATTAATGATTATATTTTTTATATGGAATACGAATCTTTTTCATGTGGGTTGTATGAAATGAAAGTTACGATGTTAGTTTTTGTGTTGAATATGAGTCATTTTCCTTTGACCCTATTATTATTGACTCTATCCTCAAGCCATCCAAGTCTAAAATTTTTAGAGTTTGAGTCTTTTGTGCTTAAAACTGTTGATTTGGACTAGACGCAACATGCTAAGATTAAGAGATTTGTGAACTTAAAACCCACTAATGTACCTAGACAGTTCATTCATGATGACAAAATTGCTAGGCCAATGACTCATTTGCTGCACTGACAAGGAGGATGTACTCTTTTTAGTGCCAACTCTCTAATTTGTACTATTTTATGTGATTGAGGTTGTTTTGCATGTTTGATAAGCTACTACGTTCACTTATGGGCTTTGACTTGTGTAGTAATTTTCAGATTTGAAGGCATAGTTTTATGCGCATTTCTACACAAGACATGATACAAGAATTCCTCTCTATCTTATCTTTTTATTTTGTTTTCCTTTGTATATATTTGTTGCTTTATTTTATTTTTGTTATGTTCTTCTTGAGTTTTAGGGTCTTTTTTTCTACTTTAGTTTTAGTCTTATTTTTCTTTTGGTGTATTTGTTTTCTTTTTAGTTGTTTTTAGGTCTCCGTTCACTTCTAATAAGAACATTGTGTGATTTAGATATGAGGGTGAGGAAACTATGTTTCAAAAAAAATATAAAAAAAGATTGAAAAAAATGAAAAATTTTAAAAAATTCCAAAAGGATTTTATTTTTTTGTGTAAGGTATGTGTCATTCTAATTGACCCCGTTCTCTTGTACCTACGCTGTTAGATTGTATATAGATATAGTGTGCATGATAGAACTTGGTCCAAAGTGTAATATTTATCCCTAGTTTTAACTCGCTACATTTCTAGAGTAAGCTGTCCTAACTCTGACAGATTAACTTGTTAGATTCTGTGCTTTAAAGACTGGTCCATCATTTTAGTCTTATATTTTCTTTTCTATTTGTCTATTCCATGATTATATTTCTAGAACTTGTTATGATTCTCTATAAAATTGCAATCAGCATGTGCATTATGGTAATATGATGGAGGCATTTATTTGTTTTGTGAACCATATTAGCTAAATTGCCACCCTAAATTAAATGTTTTACCATTTGCGAACCCTTTGAACCTTTTTAATTGTTTTCGTTTGTGGTGAACCCTTCTAGTTAGCCTTGGCCAAAACACATTTCTTATTACCTGAGCCAAGTCTAGTGGAACAACAATTCAATATTTGATGGGTAGCATTGGGTGCCTTCATGTTGAGGGATTAGGTGGTTCATTTTGGTTCTTTGGAGTGGTGAGGGGATGGTATCGCGTTGATTATGAGATTTTACCCTTTTGGTGCTATGGGTTGCTATTCATGGTGACCACTTGAAATTGAGTTATATTATGTTCTCCTATGTCATTCATTTGCTTATTTCAAGAAAAAAAAAGAGAAAATCAAACAATGAAAAGGTTAAAAAAAAAAGAAAAATTGAAAAAGAATTGAAAAATTGTGTAAAAACAGAAAAAAAAAAGTCTTGAAAGCCTATAGTAGTTTGTATGATTAGATAAATTAAGTGAACCTTTTAATATCTTAAACACATGAGCGGCAGTATTTCACTTGTCCCTAAAGTGAGGTTTTAACAATCGGGCTTATTCGTATCTCTTAAGTGGGATGAAAGATTGTATATAGATGCAATCAATAGGGACTAAAAGTTTCTGCATGTGTACATTATGTTTATATATGATCTAATGCTTAGGTTACTTGAGTGATGTGAAAAGTTGTAATGTGTACTTATTTTTCCATGGGTATATTTATGGTTTTTTTATAAAAAAAACAAGATTTTCTATTTTCTTTTAATATTTTATAGGTACATCTTTTGTAAACACTCACGAGACCCTACTTATCCACTGGCGGTAACCTAGAGGGTTTTAAGAACTTGTTGCACATGCTAAATATAATCGCGATTCCTATAAAAGTGAGTTAGATTTGATTTTTTAGTTTTATTTTACTCAAGGACAAGTAAACTTTCGGTGTAGCGATATTATTCAATCTAAAATTCTAACATTTTTATACCCTTTAGGATCAAATATTTGCTCAAAATAAATTATTAAATTTAGATTTTAATATATGCTTTTTGTTTCCTTTGTAGGGATTTGAAAAAAAAAAATGAATAAGATGCTCAAATATGACGCTAAAGGAAGAAGAAGTGTTGGATTAAGTTGAAAAAAACAAAAAGAACAATCCTAGCCATTCAACCAAGCGCACCAGCCCAAGTGCCCCTAGCTGCCTCATGTACCTATCACATGACTTCAGCCGCCTTGATTTTTCCTCTTCCTCACACAATCCTTACATGACTTCCCCCTTACAGTTAATTTTCTCTCTCCTCGTCCTTTCCCATCCATGCCTAAGCTCCCCTCCTACTTTCTCTTTCCTCTTCTTTTTCTCTGTTGTGTGATTAGAAATAACCCCTCTTTGTTTCATTGTTCTTCTTCAAGGCTCTCTATACCCCTTCGTTTTCGTCTTTCTTGCTCTTCACCTCCTTCATTCGAATGTTACCAATTCATCCAGACCATGAGCATTGTCTCCTTTTCATCAAGTTGGGTGAATAATTGAGCATTAATGGAAACAGTTACAAGATTAGTTACAATGGAGCTTTAATTCGGTAATTTACTACAGCTAAAGATTGATTATGGGCTATAAATTGGGGCATGAAGATCAATTCAAGGTCACGTAGTATCGATTAGAAGTAGTGAGTTGTTTAGGCTTAGTCTCTTTATGTTCTTGAGTTTTTGATCCAGCTTTCATTCCTCAAAATTTATGTAATTCAGCTTTAATTTCATTGAGTTTAAAGTGAGAGTTTTAGTTTTTGAGTTGGATTTGCTGGGTATTGATTCATATATCGTGCTATATAATGGCTTCTCTGTTCTAATTCGTGGTTTTGGACATGCTATTCGGAACCATTCAAATCTGTTTCATGCTCTTTATTCTTCCTGTATTTCAATTTTCTGCCTTGCTCTGTTGTTTTGAGATCTGGGTTTATGCCCTGTTATTGGTACCATTCAATTTTAGCTTCTGGTGCATTCTGTGTTTCAATTGTTGTTGTTCATGTTCTTCTTTTACTGTTCTGGGTCGTGAATTACATACTATGGAAGTAACGTTTTCTCAATTCCCTCATGGTTACTTGATATTGGAATGTTCAGTTTTGGATTAATTTGTGATAAGTGCAGTAGCTTGGATTGTGATCTGTATTACATTTGTCATGTCACTATAAGATTGATTGCTGTCTCCATGAGTAGACTCTATTTTACTCAGAGTTTGAATGTAGATGGAGTTAGCTAGTGAGTTGATTCAACTTGCATTTGGATTTCTAGTCATGCAAAAAATAAAGAGGTTATTGGTTAGTAATTATATTTTAGTTTAATTATTTGTTTTGCGAATGTTAGTATGCTAATTCTTAGTCAGTGATCTAATTTTGTAACCCATCCCAGAGAATGAATCCTCAAGTACTATCATGATAAACTATACACTAGCGAAAATCATAATAGAGCGATATTTTATCTGTACAACACCCGTGCACTTGCATTGCTTTTTAAGTTTTTGGTGTTCAAGACCAATTTGGCTAATATTGATTTAATCCTTGTAAGATTGACTTAGCATTTTTCTTTTTTAATTTTGATTTGCTTTGGTAGTGTTTATGTTAGTGCTTGCCGAAATTTTTTCCCTTTTAAGCAAAGTCCTATCTCATATGAACCTAGACCTGAAATACAGAGAACTTTCCGTTCAAGGAGAAAGAAACAAAGGCTAAAAAACTAAAGGCACATGGCTTGAGAGACCTCACCTAAGATCGTCGGTGGGGGAAAAGACCAAAAAAG
>NCQV01090006.1:8273-20591 GCA_002740545.1 Lophocereus schottii | reverse complement strand
CACCACTACAATTATCCAACAACCACTGAAATTGGCAAGTAGTTTAAACAATTGAAGCTAGTCTAAATGATCAAATGACAAACAATTGATGAGTTGACACATAAAGGCTAAAATCGAGGGAGCGTTATGCCACATATATTTTTTTTAGTTAACTTGTGGTGGAGTGGAGTGTGGAGGGGGACCGCAAGCACCATAGTCTGTGGGCGTCGAATTAAGGCTTGTGCCGTTGTAGTGGAGTAAGAATTATGGAGGGGTGCGCGAGGACTTTGTGTGCGACTCCTCAAGGACAAGGGAATAATAAATGAGAACAAGTAGTCTAAGGAGTCGAGCACAGAGGTCAGCTGGAAAAATGGGGTAAAAAAAAAGGCAGGCGTTTTAAATTTTTTTTTTAAAAAAAGGAAATGAAGCTTGGGGTTGGTTGGTTTGCAATCTATCTTTCTTTTTTATGCACCAAAACATAAATATTAAAAAAATTAAATCGAGGTCTGTTAGACCTAACAAATGAGTCATTCAGATCGAGTGGCTTTCAGGTCAGTTGAGTTTCGGGCCAAGTTCCGTTGAGCCAAAGTTTAAATAGTGCTACTTCAAGCGTGGTTAGGTCAACTTCAATCTCAACACTAGGGTCAATTTCGAGCATTCCAAAAGTTGAGTCGGGCACCAATTAACTCGGTTAGTTTCAAATTTCTCTATATTCTAAATGAACTAGTCCTAAGAGTCAAGTTGCTGTAAAAATAAAGTTCAAGCCTAAAATAAATTTTACAAGAAATTGAACAACAAATTGAATTTTGTATTAATATTGTATATATGGTTGCAATCTTTGTATTGAATACAATTAAAATAATCCTTTGATTTAATATCCTTAGATGATTTTGAATGAATTTTATCTTAAGAAAGGGCCTAAAAGGCTTAATCTCAATCAAGAAAAGTATTTGATCTTCGGGAGAAGATGACATGTGCTTCAAGTGCTTATTATCTTCCTTCAGAGCGAGAGTGCTTGAGCTTTTTTGAATTCGTAGAATGCTCCACCCTACAGTGAAGAGGGGCAGGGTCTACTTATAGGAAAAATGCCCCCTCCCCCCTTAAAGGTTAATATGGACCTTGACCTATTTTGGACCTACAATTGGGCTTTGGTTTTGAGTCAATTTGACTTTGGAGTCTCCATTGACTTTGTGCTTGAGTAATCGACTGACTGACTTTGTAGTTTGGTGAGGTGTCGATTTGATCATCGAGCAGGACTGAGGGGTTGACCGTCAGTTGGGCTTCGACTGGGCTTTAACTTAGGAGTCTTTTGGGTTTTAGCTGGGCCTTTACTTGACAGTTGCCTCGAGCTTTGACCGAATTTTGACTTGAGAGTCGTTTGGGCTTAAGCCATGACTTGTAAGTCAATTGGGGCTTAATTAAACCAATTAAAAATGTTGGCCTAAATAATTAATTTAACTTTATCTATTGGTACAATACATATACATTTTTAGTGCCTACAAATTGCCTTCTTGATACTTCGTTACGAACCAAACTTGTGTCATTTAAATGTGGCCGATGTCTTTATTTTTTTTTTTGGAAACTTGCCATTTAGAGAGGTTTTCAACTTAGCTTGTTGCTTAATGTGTACTTCACTTGTCATTTTGTCCAAGTTGATAATGCTATCGAAAATTGTATCGTCGATTATTGTGTAACTGCTAAATTAAGCATGGAAAGAAGTCTTGATGAGATTATTGCAAGTGTTCTAATCTTTATACTATAAATGCTAAAATGTGTAAGGGGCTAAGTGTTGAGGAAATGAAAAATGCTAACATGAGAGTGAATTTTGGATATATGTTGCTTCACAACCGTTGATCAAAATCTTAAGCAATCTCAGCCCTTGGATTTATCTCGATAACGGCCTCAACAGTTAGCCAATGCAATAATCTCTCTCTCTTTAATGGGCACATTAGGTCTCAGGTTCGATTTCCCCCTCTCTCATTGTATTGTACTCTTTACTGGGCACATTAGGTCTCAAGTTCGATTTCTCCCTTCCTCATTGTATTGTATTACCCTTTGTGACTCTTACGGACTAAAACGTTTTTGATTTCCATTATTATTATTAATATTTTGTATTTTTCAATACAAATATAAATTTGAGCATGTATTATTGGAGATAATAGAATAATATATATGATTTCCATGATTATTTCTATTATTACTATTGTTGTCGTTGTCGTCATTATCTTTATCGTTGTTGTTATCTTTCTATTTGAATTTGATACCATAGTCAATATTAATTATGATCATCTAGTTATCAAAGAGAGCTTAAGATATTATAATGGATATAAAATTTTTTATTAGTTCATTATTATAGAATACGTTCATATTTTAGAAATTTTAACTTAAGGAAACCAAATTACAATGACTGAACAAGCCATACAACTTTATGTGACACCTTATTATTAACACATAATATAACATACACAATTATAAAGAAATAATAAGCATTTTTGATTTCCATAATTATTATTAATATTTTGCATTTTTGGATACAAATATAAATTTGAGCATGTATTATTAGAGATAATAGAAAAATAAGTATGATTTCCATAATTATTTCCATTATTACTATTGTTGTTATTGTCGTCATTGTCATTGTCGATGATGTTATCTTCCTCTTAAATTTGATAACATAATCATTATTAATTGTGATAATCTAAATATCAAAGAGAGATCAAGATATTATAATGGATATAAAAGTTTTTATTATTTCATTATTATAGAATAAGTTCATGTTTTAGAAGTTTTAACTTAAGGAAACCAAATTATAATTACTGAACAAACCATAAAACCTTACACCTTATTATTAACACATAATATAATATACACATTTATATAGAAATAATAAACATTTTCGATTTCTATGATTATTATTACTATTTTGTGTTTTTCGATACAAATATACATTTGAGCATGTATTATAAGAGATAATAGAAGTATAAATATACCCCCATAAAGTACTAATGGAATCATTTGAGTACAAGAAATCACACCATTGATTAAGCATAAACAACCTAATCAAATTATTTTCTATACTGACTCAAATGTTCTCCATTGAGGTTTATTAAGAGTAATAGCTCACCCTCTATTTAAAAATATGGGTTATTTAGCACTCCACTTGGATGGTAATTATAATGATGGGTGCTAAAAAATCACAAAGATGGTGTACTTTGACTTATTAAACTTAGGACTCGATGTTTCCATAAGTGACTTAGAGTGGGCTTTACACCATCTATTCCAAAGTCATTAGATGCATTCTATGACTTTGATAACAATAACTTTGCAAACGTTTCAAGACTTAAAGTTATTATATTAAATACATGTGTATATTTATTTATCCATCCGGATTCATTATCTTTGTAAGTCTTAATAATGGGCCCGCAAGACTTGCAAAGTCAATTATCTATTAAACCGAAGTCCAACTATTAAAACTTGTGCATCTCAACCTCCAAACAAGGTTTATACATGAAAATATTCTCATACAAGTGCAACTTGAAATCATAGTCATAATTTGAATTAACGGACTTAAAAACGTATTTCATCCCCATATAAACATAGGATACCCCCACCATTTACTCTAAACTAGAGTAAATAATTGTATGTTCTTCATATGGAATTTCTAAAATATATATTCATAGACTAACGTAAATACTTACACATTTACGTTCCATCCATATCTATCTTTAATTCTCTTATGACCATACTAAAAGTGTCATGACATGGTCATAAACAAGTTCAAAAACCAAATTTATATACATGAACTTTTACCAGCATTACCAAAATATTTAGCAAGTACATTATGCAGACTTTCATATTTTGGTATACAAAAGCTTGAAAACAAATGAAGCACCACATTTATTTTCATCAAGGATGAATCAATTTTTCTTCCAACTTGAATTCTCAAAATTAGAGTAAATAACATCCAATCCAGATGTCCAAAATAAAAACATAGACATTTACATGCCAGCTAAAATATGCATTGACAAGTCCATCAATAACATGTATAGACTTATTTATATTTTAGCAAATTAAAATTACATAGAAATAAATAAATGATATTTGACATTTTTTCACATTTATTTCTATCAAGGATGAATTATTTATCCTTACATTCACTTTAATTATCGATCCATAAACCACATCTTATGAATCGTATATTCATCAGATGAATATTACCAAAAAGATTTCAATGTCCAATGTAATGCACGGATATTTGTTTTCTTAATATGCAAGAAAGTACAAGAGAATAACCTATAAAAGGCGTATTTTCATAATCCCATTTCCATGAGAGTAAAACTTTTTGGCACTATCATGATAAATCAATGTTATCTCGATAGTTATGATCAATCCCATTGCATGGATGATATAAAATATCAATAATCACAGATTGTTGCAATCTATAACATGTTTATTTAGTTCAATTATATTAAAATTAATTCACAAACACATATTCTTTTGCCAACAAAAGCTAAGCATCATTTGGGAACCCATTCATTAATCAAATAATAATTTAATCATTGCTAGAAGATAATAAAAGTCCTAATGTTTTCAATTAGAGGCACACATGGTTTTGCACAAGCTATCATGCATGATGGGTGGTTAATCAACTTTCAATTGTCTTCTATCTCTAGAATATTAATCAAATGCATTGTATTTGAGGCAAATGCAATAGATGAAAAGCGAAAGCAATTTATCTATTCGAGGCTATAATGTAATGTATTTGATATCATATTTATATCAAATTCTCGCCATATAGTTATAAATATGATTATATATCCCCCTAGATCTCATAATCAATAATTACATACAATAATTTTAGGCTACAAACTTCACATTGTTGTATGAACAAATCAACATTAATGTTGATTCCATCAAGAGAAAACTAGTATAAAAACACACCATAGTCATTGCATTCCTTTTACGATCATGTCTCTATCTCTATCAAACCCTCAATTGACACTTCAATAATCGGCTTCTTTATATTAGATGAATTAGAGTCTTTAGATTGTTGGTGTAAAAATTCGGTTTGATGGATACAGATATCAGTTTTTCACAGACAAACTCAATGTCAAATTAACCGAAACTTTTAGGCAGGTGTAAGTACACTTTTTCTAAAGACTCTATTCATCCCTACGTGCAACAGAGCTGTCAGAATAGGTCTTCGGGATACAAAGAAGCCTCCTCTATCTGCATGTTGTACTCATGAAGATAGGGCCCTAAGTGTCCAAGAAATTACAAAAATTCAAGGGATTATGGCGATAGTATAACTCTCTCGATCACGCCCAATAAAGACATTACCATTCACATGCCACCATGCCATATATTTATAGAGATATTCACATCTCTTCAAGAAAGGATAGCATCCTTTCACAAATACCATTTCAAAAGGGACATATCTCCTCATAAACACACCTTTTTCATTAAAAGACACCCTTTCATGAAAAGGTATGAGTTAGTTAATCATCTAAACTAACTTGTACCTCTTCATAGATAATTAATCAAATTAATTATTTACCGAAAGGTGCATTGCAATAATTAATTATCAAGATAATTAATTGTTATTTAGGTATAACTCAAAAATATATTTCCATAACCATTTTTATGGAAATAATTATCTTATGAAATTTCCATCCAATGGACATTACTCCAACAATCCCCTCCATTTCCATAACAAATGGTTTCTCGAATTTCCGGAGGTCTTGTGCACAAATAAAGGTGTTTTGCGGTTGAACCCCCATCTTAATGACCTATCCGTCAAATGATTAGGATAACATGGTAGGCTATGCTTTGAACTAGTTATCCTCTCTAACCACTTGCATCTAAGCCACACATAAGACTTTCATCCCAGATCACTTAGTAATTTGACACTATTAACGGGACACATACACTATTAACGGCCATGTGTCCCGTATCCATTTCATGAGTGCTCTAAAGCCAAGCCCAAGCTCGACAGAAGCGGCCAAACTTCACACTTACTAGGTAAGCCTCATCAATACCCCCATGAAGTATTAATGGAATAGTACAAGAAGCAAGTCACACCATTGATTAAGTATAAACAACCTAATCAAATTATTTTATATACCGACTCAAATGTTCTCCATTAAGGTTTATTAAGAGTAATAGCTCACCCTCCATTTAAAAATATGGGTTATTTAGCACTCCATTTGGATGGTAATTATAATGATGGGTGCTAACAAATCACAAAGAGGGTGTACTTTGACTCATTGAATTTAAGACTCAATATTTCTACGAGCATTAAGTTGAGGTTCCACCATGAGTGACTTAGTGTGGGCTTTAAACCATCCATCCCAAAGTCATTAGATGCATTCTACGACTTTGATAATAATAACTTTGCAAACGTCTCAAGACTTGAAGTTATTATATTAAATACACATGTATATTTATTTGTCCATCCGGATTCATTGTTTTTGTAAGTCTTAATAATGGGCCCACAAGACTTGCAAAGTTAACTATCTGTTAAACCGAAGTCCAGCTATTAAAACTTGAACATCTTAACCTTTAAACAAGGTTTATACATGCAAATATTCTCATAAAAGTCCAACTTGAAATTATAGTCATAATTTCAATTAACAGACTTAAAAACGTATTTCATCCCCATATAAACATAGGATACCCCCTCTACACTAACTCAAATGTTCTCCATTGAGGTTTATTAAGAGCAATAGCTCACCCTCCCTTTAAAAATATGGGTTATTTAGCACTCCACTTGGATGGTAATTATAATGATGGGTGCTAAAAAATCACAAAGATGGTGTACTTTGACTTATTAAACTTAAGACTCGATGTTTCCATGAGCATTAAGTTGAGGTTCCACCATGAGTGACTAAGTGTGGGCTTTACACCATCCATTCCAAAGTCATTAGATGCATTCTATGACTTTGATAACAATAACTTTGCAAACATTTCAAGACTTAAAGTTATTATATTAAATACATGTGTATATTTATTTATCCATCCAGATTCATTATCTTTGTAAGTCTTAATAATGGGCCCACAAGACTTGAAAGTCAATTATCTATTAAACCGAAGTCCAACTATTAAAACTTGTGCATCTCAACCTCCAAACAAGGTTTATACATGAAAATATTCTCATACAAGTGCAACTTAAAATTATAGTCATAATTTCAATTAACGGACTTAAAAACGTATTTCATCCCCATATAAACATAGGATACCCTCACCATTTACTCTAAACTAGAGTAAATAATTGTACGTTCTTCATCTGGAATTTCTAAAATATATATTCATGGACAAATGTAAATACTTACACATTTACGTTCCATCCATATCTATCTTTAATTCTCTTATGACTGTACTAAAAGTGTCATGACATGGTCATAAACAAGTTCAAAAACCAAATTTATATGCATGAACTTTTACCAACCATGCCAAAATATTTAGCAAGTACATTATATAGACTTTCATATTTTGGTATACAAAAGCCTGAAATTAAATGAAGCACCACATTTATTTTCATCAAGGATGAATCAATTTTTCTTCCAACTTGAATTCTCAAAATTAAAGTAAATAACATCCAATCCAAATGTCCAAAATAAAAACACATACATTTAGAAACCATGCTAAAATATGCATTGACAAGTCCATCAATAACATGCATGGACTTATACATATTTTAGCAAATTAAAATTACATAGAAATAAATAAATGATATTTGACATTATTTCACATTTATTTCTATCAAGGATGAATTATTTATCCTTACATTCACTTTAGTTATCATTCCATAAACCACATCTTATGAATCATATATTCATCAAATGAATATTACCAAAAAGATTTCAATGTCCAATATAATGCATGGATATTTATTTTCTTAATATGCAAGAGAGCACAAGAGAATAACCTATAAAAGGCATTGTAGGCACTAAAAATTTGTTCGTGCCGTACTAAAATAAAATGAAATCAATTAATTGGGCTAACCCTTTTAATTAATTTAATCAAACCCAAAAGACTCACAAGTCAAGCCCAAGATGAAGCCCAAATGACTTCAAAGTCAAAGCTCAGTCAAAATTCAAGGTAAAGCCCAAACCGAGGCTCAAGATGACTATCAAGTTAAGTTACAACCTAAAGTCCGAATGACGTCCAAGTCCAGGCGCAGCCAAAGTCAAAGTTAAAGGTCAAAGTCAAATGTCAAAGCCTACATCGACTTACAAGTCAAACGTCAAAACGACTCTCAAGTCAACGTTCGGTCAAAGCTCGAGGCGACTTCCAAGTGAATGCTCGTCCTAAGTTCGAGAGACTCCCAAGTCAAAATCAAAGTCAAAGTCAAAACAAACGAAAGTCAAAGCAGTCTTGGATAAAACCTGATTGAAAGGCCCAAAATCCAGGTCAAGGTCCAAAATGTAAGTCAAGGCCCATCTTGACTTTCTAGGGGAAGGCAAAAGTTTTCCTATAAATAGACCCCTACCCCCCTTGATTCAAAGGTTGGAAAATCCATCCTTAAAAGAGAAAGAATCAGAGGATTTTGTATTCATAGAGATGGTACCCAAATTGATTCAATTAAATCTATAAAAAAATTCAATCTTTTTAATTTGTGATTACAAATTTGGCACGCTCGGTGGGACCTTTCTACCTCTCATCTCTTTCTCCTAAAAGATCAAGACTTTCAAGTCACAAGAACATCTTCTTCAACGAATACATGGTTACAAAAAACGTTGCTGTGCAAGCTTCGAAGAAGAAGAGCACAGGATCTCTTTCGCGCATATCCTGTGGAGCGAGCGTTACTTCTAGCAAGTGCGCGCATATAATGAAGATCAGAAGTATGGCGAAAGCTGCTGCGCCGACCGCTCCTGGGCAAACTATGCTGCCCCCACCAAAACTCCTAGATTTGAAGATGCAGCAAAAGGCATCCTCTTGTATGGATGAAATTCAAAATGTCCTGCTTCAATCTCCAGTCTACGAGGTTGAAGACTACTACAGCAGTAACTCTTCTTCGCCCTCACCAAAGAGGGCGCATATGTCAGAGACTAAAGTTGAGTCCTCCAAAACTGTTGTCATGCCAGCCATGATGACAGGTACAACCACTATGGAAGAGGACATGGCTACCATAAAAGCCATCCTAGAAAACCTCACCAGGGACAACGAAGAAAAGGAAGCGCACATTAAGCTTCAAGAAGAAAAGATTGCTAAGCTGACCAGGAAGTTAGAAAAACAGCTAACTCAATCTTCCATGAAGGACTTAGAAAAGTGACGACTCAGAAAAAATGTCCATCCACATTGAAGCCTCTGATAGCGAGAAGCAGTCAAAGAAAGGCGCTACCCTTAAACATGATAAGTCTTCTGGATCAATGACCATTGAGTAAATCCGAGACTTGATAGCAAATGCTGTTAAGGTGCAGCTAGGTGAAGGTTTGCGCAGACCTCTCCTATATACCAAAGCTTACACTAAGAGGGTTGATGCTCTTCGCAGACCCCACGGTTACCAACCCCCCAAGTTCCAACAATTCGATAGGAAAGGCAATCCTAAACAGCATGTTGCGCACTTCATTGAGACATGCAACAATGCTAGGACTGATGGCGACCTTATGGTGAAACAGTTCGTCAGGTATTGCCTTTAACTGGTATACCGACTTGGAACCTGAGTCCATTAACAGTTGGGAACAAATCGAGCAAGAGTTCCTCAATAGGTTCTATAACACTCAGCGCGTTGTCAGTATGACTGAACTGACAAATACAAAATAGTGGAAGGACGAGCCAGTTTTTGACTACATTAACTACTAGCACGCACTTAGCCTTGAGTGCAAGGATCGGCTGTCTGAAGCTTCCGCCGTTGACATGTGCACCCAAGGCATGCACTGGGACTTGCTGTACGTCCTACAAATGAGCAAACCTAGGACTTTTTAAGAATTGGTGACCAAGGCGCATGACATGGAGGTGACGATAGCTAGTCGTTGCGCCAAGTCCTTCTATTCTACTGAATCAAAGAGGGACAAGGTTGAATTCGAGAAGAATGTTAATTTTTCTAAGGGCACGACTAAAGAAGTGATGTCCACCTCTACAAGTAAGCCAATTTGCATTATGGAAAAGCCAAAAGTAGGGGGTAAGAAGAGCTCATTGTTCAAAGTTGCGACAAATAAGTGTCCCACACTAAAAAAATTTCAGCAAAAGAAGTACCCATTTCCTGATTCAGATTTGTTAGGCATGCTAGATGACTTACTCGAGAAGGGTGTCATCAAATTGCCCGAGCCAAAGCGCCCAGAAGAAGTTAGGAGGACCGCTGACCCTAAATACTGTCAGTACCATAGAATCGTTAGTCACCCTCTTAAAAAGTGCGTTACACTTAAGGAGCGCATCATGCGACTGGTTAAGGAAGGAAGAATCATTTTAGATTTGGATGAAATAGCAGAAGCTGGCCATGTCACATTGCAAGAGGCTGATGAGCCAGATTCTGAAATGGATCATGCTGAAGTACTAGAGGGCTCAGGAGAATGCTTCACAAAAAGCTTCTTTGATAGTGTGGCTATCTACACAACCTCATGTTTCGAAATTAATGATGACGAAACAAATGAAGAGCGGAATGTCCCTCCTTAAGAAAGTGGTGATGGCAGCATCTAGCCATAACAACAACGGAAAGAAAAGAATGAGAGGACACTTTCCGTCTCGTCCGTCAAGCAAGCAAATGTCACGGTAAATTTTGCGGTGCCAGTCTTCAAATGTACAAATTCTAAAAGTGCAACCCAGGTTGAACGCAAGTTTAATGAAGCAAGCTAGTGCATTCTGAAAGAAAAGGGTGCGCTTCCAGTTCATAGGGCAAACCCAAGCAAATTGACCAAGGTTTCTCTCCCTGGTTTTGTTGCCTCTTCTAAAGGCTCGCTCCAAGAAAAAAGTGAGTTGTCAAAGATGCGCATCAGCGATGGATGTAATCCTAATATGCACAAGTTAATGAAGAGGTCTAGCCATGACTTTAGCCAGCCAACATCTTTGGGCCATGTAATTAAAGCTAAGCCCTACAGACTTAACAGCACACAAAGGGTTATACAAAGTCAAGGGGGCAACGCCGAAACTCCTAAAGTTGGTCTTAGCTACGTACCCCCGCAGCCTCGAGGATTTCGGGACGACGTAAGGACAAGCAAGACCTTACTCAATGTATCACAGTTGAAGACGTTGATGATAATGAGGGTGAAAATGCCAAGACCAACCCCAAAACAACGGTATTCGACAGGTTGCAGCCGTCAACATCGCACCAACGCCCTTCTGTGTTTAGAAGGATTGGAAAGGGTAAAATCCCGAAGCCCTCTGTCTTCCATAGGTTGAAGAAGGATGAGCGACCTAAACCTCAGTCTTCACCAGAATCAAGGTAGGCGAGACGTCATCAAGCGCACCGCCCTCACCAAAAAGAGATTCGGTGTTTAGCGCATCGGGAAAATAAATGAAGTCCAAAGTTCAATTCCGTCACACATGAAAAGTGTTTCCACTTTAGATGTGAAGGTGGATGATTCGCTGAAAGTAAAGAGGCACGTCCTAATTCTCACTGGCCATGGGGCTAAGGCCAGTTCAAAAGAAAGAACTAAGGAAGATGAACAAACTTCCTCCAACCGCGACGCGAGCCAAGAGGTCGACGCCCTCCTTTGAGGAAATGCTGGACCAGCTCCTGGGTAAGAGCTTAAACTGTTCACCACCAAAAAAAAAAAAACCACACCCAAAGTTCACACACATTCAAAAAGAAGAAGGCTCCTAAACAAGAGTTTAAACTGTTCACACGCATTCAAAAAAAAGAAAAAGAAGGCTTTCGAACAAGAGTCTAAACTATTCACATACACATTCAAAAAGGAAGACTCCTGAACAAGAGTCTAAGCTGTTCATACACACATTCAAAATGAAAACTCCCGAACAAGAGAATAAACTGTTCGCACATTCAAAAAGAAGACTCCCGAATAAGAAACTAAACTGTTCGCACATTCCAAAAAGAAGACTTTTGAACAAGAGTCCAAACTATACACACATCAAGAAAATGCTAGCTCGTGAGCAAGAGTATAAACTGTTCACTCAAGCCAAATCTTTGTACTACTTATGACCCGTAAGAGTATAAACTGTGAATGGTAAAACAAATGAAAAAAGGATGCTTAGTTGAACTACGTAACAACTTGATCTTAAGGGGAATTGTAAGTAACCATAAGTATGAAGGAAGTTTCAGCAAATCACCAAGTGCAGTTAAACACATCACACACAAAAAAAGGGGGGCATGAAAGAGAAGAGATCAAAGACATCACCTGTCTACCATCCAGCTAGTCTCGCTGCTCGTACCACTTTCATACG
>NCQV01089999.1:51488-64676 GCA_002740545.1 Lophocereus schottii | reverse complement strand
TTAATCCCGAGCAATACAAATTTTTATTTTTGTTCGACACTTCAAATAATTTTTTAAGTCCGAACTTAGCTTATTGGACCTAAAACAAAAGCCCAAAACTTTACGACCTTTGTTATTTCACTAATTACTCATTTTAGCATCTAATTTTAATTAGCAAAAAGTTACTTTTTGGGTGAGAAATTTTCAGCCACGTGTCATTATTAATAGACAATTTTACCCACAAAAATTCAGCAAAAAAAATCACAAGCCATCTCTCTATTTCCTCTCTCCTCTTCATGTTCTTGGGCAGAAAATAGGGGTAGCAGCTGCTGCCCCTTGTGTCGCCAGTGCTGGTGGTTTCCGACCACCTTCCGGCCACCCCTCAGCTGTCCCGACTTCCCCTTACTGCTAGCTATCGCATCCAACCACTCAAATCACTCAAATCAGCCTCCTCTTCTCTCTAATTCAAGCCTAAAGTGAGGTATATCTTAAACCCTAACTTGTTTTATCTTGGGTTTTATGGTTGTTTTATTTCTGGGCTAAGTTTGGATGATCAAATTGATAGTTCTTGTACAATTTTTATTGAGTTTGGAGATATTTGGAGTCATGGGTATTTGATCAAGAGCATGATTTTCATGATTTTGTATTGTTTAAATGCCACTGTCGAAACTTCTGGCACTTATATATAGGATCGGCAAATAATTCTGACAGTATTACGGTAGCTTCTTTGTATTATCGGGGATTTTCTGGCAAAATTTCATGAAGTTTGGACAAGTAAAAAGTGAGTTATGGAATTTTGAAGGAAATTGTCCTGTTTTGAATATGAATTATGTAATTATGTATTAATGAAGTTGTTTAGAGTTGGGATATGTATATGAGGCCTTAAATGATCATTTTATGTCTGATTGTGGTGATTTGAAATGATTTCAAGTGAGTTTTAAGTGAAATAAAGAAGAGAAAGTTAAATCAGTGAAGGGTTGGAATTTCAGGAAATTAGGGCTGAATTTGGGATTAAACTGGTAATGATTGGCCTTGTGAAAAATTATAATTTTTGGTGGGTACATAGCTCAGTGTGGTAGCTTTCAAATGCCTATTGAATCACCTTAATTCAAGGTCTGTGGAAAAAGCTAAAGTCATTTTACCGAAACTGTGCAGAATGAGATTAAAACTGATATACTTGTGTTTTAGTCCCATTTTGAGAATCCTATTGTGAGAATCAGGTTTTATATTGTAAATGAAAGGTTTTGGGGATTTTTAATCTTTTCATATTGGGGTTTTAGGTCTCCATTTGAGGTCTAGAATGAAAGTTATGGATTTTTGAAGTGAAGTGACCTGCTTCGGTGTAAGTAAATCAGGTTGTTATAGCAATTTCTATGTAGTGTATGCTTGGAAAAAATTCTGAAAATTTTACTGGAGATTGTCCATATTATTTTTGAATTTTCTATAAGATTTCACAAATTTTAGTTGAGCCTTTTGAGTTTGATGGTTTTTGGAAGCAGTAATTTTTGGAAGCAATGATAAAGATTAAGTGAGATTTATCATGCACTCATTTTGTGTATTTTTGGCCAAGTAAGATCATTTGAAGGGAAAATGAATATTCATGGACTTTCATGGGACTTTTACTTGATTAATGAGAAAGAAGAAGATAACTATACAATTTGGCAGCTTGTTTATGAGCTTTGCATTATTTATGAATTTTATAAAGAAAATACCACATTTAGTAAGTTTAATAGCTTCTATTGAGTTTAATGATTCATTTGGGGTGGAATTCTATATCTAATTGATTTATGAAGGAAATATGAGAAATGGGAGAGTTGTGACTCAGAAACCATATTTCTCAGGCCAAATTATTGCAGTTTATGCTATTTTGAACCAAGATAAATTTATCAAGCCAATCTAGTGTACTTACTGTTGTCTAGAACCAAGCTATACATCAGCGACCCTTAAACTCATATAAGCAACTTATTTCAGAAAAGGCCACAACCATTCTCTCAATTATCACCATCAAGGCCTTTTCCTCTGTAATATCATTTACCTCATTGTGGACTATTTTACTTTCTATTTACTTCATATTGGATTTAATTAGTTTCATCAATTCGGTTTTGAAGTTATATTAAAGTGTTCATTATGTATACCATTTAATTACTCAATTTCTATTACACATACTTTTACTTACTCAATTATGCGAGTAAGGATCATTTACTGACTACATATATTTACAATGACAGTGATGAAACAGTGTTGAGGCCTAATTATCGTTCCCCGTTATGTGTAAGTGTAATCAAGTCAAAACATATTTATCAAGTCAGATAACATTTATGAAACAACTGATTTGTATCAAGTCTGATGTCATTTTTAAGGACTTAAGGTGCATCCATTGCCTGTATTTTTAGGAAGCTGATCATGTTTATCAAGTTACAACTCTTAATGAGTTTATTAATGAATCAGTTTATACAGTGATTTGCCGTGTAACTTGTGACCCTGTCAGTTACCATCTATAGGGCGTAAGCCCATCATTTACCCGCTCGGCTTCAGGCCAACTCTTGATCAGATTGGCAGGTGTGCACCTATGTATAGATTATATCAGTGCAAGGGGTTCACATCCAGATAATAATAAGCAATTCAGTTTTATATTCCTTTTATTTTCATTGTTATTGCCAACTAAATGAGTTGCAAAGACGGGTACCCATCAACAGTATTTCTATGCTAATTTTATAATACAGAAATGTATGTACTGAGTTTTTGCTCATGTTTTCAAATTGTTTTCATGTTTTCCATTTTAGGTAATGAAGTATCATATATTTCTCCTTTTAGAAAGCCTTTTTGAAGATTATTAGATGCTCACAGTGGATTCAGTATAGGATGAGTGTTGGGATCAAACTCAAGGTCTATATGTAATATACATGTGTGTAACGTGGAGTGCGAGTTAGCACATGGTATGATTAAGTAAATGTTATTGAAGTGAGCTATTATGGACTTTGGTCTTAAAGTGTATTAGTTTAATAGAGTTTATGATTGTGATCGTGAGAGGTAGGATTAAATGGTTCAATTAGCCTTATCCTTATCAGGACGACGGTAGCGCCTTCATTTACCGAGTCTTACACTACAATTATCAGTAATCATATCATTAGTTTTTTTGGGGGCGTTACATTAACCACCTAGAGGCTCAATCATGAAGCCAAAGACCAGCTAAGAAGCACATAAATCCCTTTAGATTGTTGAACACTCAAGTCTAGAACACTTGCACTCTCCACTTACTCATCTACCTTTTTTTGATTTTCCTTGCAACTGTGACTCAATTCATGTTTAATCATAAGTTTTCTTTTGTACTTGACTGAGTTTATAGACTCAAGGAAGATAAGAATTTTTGTAGCATAGTCAATTTAGCTAACTTCTAAACTAGCTGTTAGAAAGCAAATTGTGTAAGTTGTAATGTTTATGTTTTTAGTGTTTCCTTATAATCCTTTTATAGTTTGCTAAGTCTAATCTAGGGGGAGCATGTCAACCCTCTCCAACATCCATGGATGTGTTGATCCTAATTTTAATCTATGTCATTTTCTCGCTGCATTTAAACACTCTCAAAATCTCTTAAACTTTATCCATTTCTGATGATGGTGTTTAGAGTAGGGTTCTTTACCTGAACTTTGGTATTTTAACTTTGTCAACTAAGTGGTGATTTTCTTAGACTTGTATGGTGAATACTTCTTGATTTTAAGTCATATTTCCTATATTGAGTTGCTAGTTTTAGTTTGATGCTTCTTCTTATCTCAAATACATCAACTAGTATAAGAGCCCGACTATGACCCTCAGCGAGTTGGTAACTTCAGTGCTTTAATTCTTGGTGATTTTGAGTTGCTAGCAATCATTGAGCCCTAGAACTTGCTAGGTTAGCTACAAAAGAACCCCTGTTGAAAACACAATTCTAGCCACAAAGCACCAAACTGCTCAAATGTCTACAGCCACCCACTTTCCTTCTTTTGGAATAGAATGTTTCAGAGAGACACTTCTAAACCTAAATAGTCTGTTAGGCTTTTAAGGGGCTTTTCCCTTAAATAGCACACAAGCTCAGAAGAGATAGAGCCATCTTGGAACTATAAGACAACATTATAAACTTGGCTACTCAAGTTCAATAACTAATGGCTTAACCTAGGGGAACAGATAAGGACCCAGTCTTTGAGCGCCTTGATGGATTAGATTCTACTTAGGTATCTCAATATGGTAGTAGTTCTTCTAATAGGGAAAGGAGGCCAAGGAGAAAAAGATCACATAGATGACCTCAGGGGCGTTAAGACTTAAACCCTGCATTTGAAGGTAGCTTAAAACCTGAAAGCTACCATGAGTAAGTTTTGTCCTTAGAGAGGATCATACAGTTCAAGGGTTATTTAAGGAGAAGGTTTTCAAAATTTATATTTTAAAGCTTTGCCATTATGCCTCACTCTAATATCAAAGCCTAAAAAGAACGTGAGCTCTAGAAGGCAAGTCAAAGATTAATGCTTGGGTTAAACTGAAGAAGCACATCGATAAAAGGTTTCATCAAACTACCTATAGGCAATAAGCGAGAAGTGTATATGAGTTTTACCTATCTCAGTCAGGAGAGCATGAAGATTAAGGAATATATAAGGGAATACAAGCAACTTTAGACTAGATGTGCATTTCAGGGAAGAACCTAAGTAGACCATAGCTAGGTTTGTTAAGGGCTGCAATCTTAGATAAGGTTGAACTCTAACCTTTCTAGAACTTTGAGGATTCTTGCAAATTTACTGTAAAGTGGAGAAACAATTCAAGTCTAAGAACTCATTCCCAATTGGTTGAACTGAGCAATACTCCCTTTAAATCTTTCAATTTTTACAAGGTTGAACACCCCTATAAGAAAGACAAGCATAAGGCGACAGGAAAAAAAGTTACTAAGGAAGTTCCAAAGGACCAAAAGAAATGTTTCAAATGGCATAGATATAGCCAGTTCTAAGCTACTATCCCAATAGAAGGTCCTCACTATTAAAGAAATTGAGGATATGGATTAAACGGCGGTGGAAGGCAGTAAAGAGGAGTACAATAAGGATGGAGAGAATTCTTGCCTGTTACTTGAAGCATAAGAGATGCTAATGATAAAGAGGGTACTTTATACCAAGGAAACAACTTTGGAAACCTATAAGAGAAAATAGATCTTCCACTTTAGGTGCAAGGTGAGAGGCAAAACATGTAACCTGATCATAGATGGAGCAAGCTATATAAGTGTAGCCTGCACTGAGATGATTGACAAGCTCAGCATACCTACTATTGAGCATCATAGACTATGTACACGGTAATGGGTCAAGAAGGTAAGCAAGATAACTATCTCTAAGCAAGTTTTAGTAGACATTTTCGTCAGAAGAGTATAAGGATGAGGTTATTTATAATGTTTCCCCTATGGATGCATGCCACTTCTTACTAGGAAGGCCTTACTAGTATGATAGGAATGCCTTGTATCATGGGATATGTAACACTATTCTTTTAAATTGCCAAGTAAGAAGTGGACGTTAACTGCTTTAGCTCCAACTCAACTTTACATAACTTAACCTAGGGTAGGAAACATAAGAGAGAAGTCCCTACTTGTGAGTGGGAATAGGATAGAGAGAGCTATGAGCAAGGGTAGGACTATCCTTTCCATTTTAATGGTAGAAGTTCATGCTAGAGATGAAGTGACACTGCTTAGTCCCTTAGTATTAACCCTACTCCTTGAGTTTGGAGATGTGTTTCTTCAGGATCTACCTCATAGACTTCTTCTAAGAGAGGCATTGAACACCAAAATGACTTTGTGCCAAAAGCTCCATCACCAAACAAACTTGCTTACAGATGTAACCCCATTAAGACTAGGGAATCTTCTCCAAAATTGATTTCAAAAGTGGTTACCACAAGATTAGAATGAGGATATGG
This sequence comes from Lophocereus schottii, assembly GCA_002740545.1. Taxonomy (NCBI): domain Eukaryota; kingdom Viridiplantae; phylum Streptophyta; class Magnoliopsida; order Caryophyllales; family Cactaceae; genus Lophocereus; species Lophocereus schottii. Next base: position 58,784 of record NCQV01089999.1, on the reverse strand, counting down.
GGATGAATGAAAAACTACATTTAAAACAGGTAAGGATTGTATGAGTGGCTTGTCATGACATTTGGTCTATTTAATGCTCCAAGCACTTTTATGAGACTCATAAATGAGTATTTAGACCTTATATTGACTTATTTTTGGTTGTCTATTTTAATGACATTCTTATGTATAGTAAGAATTAGTAGAAGCATATTGGCCACTTGAGATAAGTTTACTTAATTATGAGAGAACAGAAGCTCCATGGAGAACTAGAGAAGTATGAGTTTTTTGCTTCGAGCATTGTTTTCCTTGGATATGTTTTTCCTTGTGATGGCATACAGGCGGATGAGTCCAAGATTAAGACAATCAAGTGCTAGCTAGTTCCAAACTCCATAACTATAGCGAGGAGTCTTCATATCCATGCTTCCTTGTATAAGGGGTTCATTAAGGACTTGAGCTCTATCATGCATTGCTTATAGAATGCATGAAAATGGACACCTTATTTTGGTCTTCGTTACCACAAAGGGCCTTTGAGAACATGAAAGACCAGTTGTGTGAGCTCTTATTATAGCCCTACCTGACTTTGAAGAGCTCTTTAAGGTGGAATGTTATGCCACTGGTGTTAGTATTAAATCTTTTCTCATATAACTTACAAGTGGCCTATTTTTTTGAAAAATTCAGTGTTCCTAAGCTCATTTTCTCAGCTTATCACAAAGAGTTCTACACCATTATTAGGACATTGACCCATTGGAGCCACAACCTAATGCCCAAGCCCTCTGTCATGTATTATAAGCACTAAGTACTTAATTTCCTTAATGGTCAGCCTAAGCTCAATGCCAGACATGCTAAATGGGTTGACTTTTTATAGGCTTTTAGTTTATCTACTAGACACAAGAAGGGCAATGAGAATGCCATTATTGATGCCTTATCTACAAGGTATGCTTTGATCTCAATTTTACTAGAAAAGTTGTTAGGATTGCAGTTCATGTAGTCTTACTACTCATAGGATGCAATATTCAAGGAGTTGGTGAATGATACACCTTTATGAGGACCCTAATAGATGTAAGAAAATTTTCTGTTCAATGGTAACAAACAATGTGTGCTTAAATGTCCCTTAAGGGATCTCTTAGGTAAAGAATCTCATAGATTTAGTTGTACATTATTTTGGTTTGAACAAGACCCTAAACATCCTCAAAGAACACTTTTATTGGCCAAAGATAAGGGATGATGCTCACAAGGTTGTTTCAAGGAGCTTTATATGCTATAAGGGTGAAAGCTAGTTCCACTAAGATTTATGTACCCCACTTTCTGTCCCCTTAAGGCCACGGGAATGTAAGAAATTTTATAGTGGTTCTCTTAAGGACACAAAGGCAGAAGGATTTAGTCATGGTGATGGTGGACATATTTTCCAAAATGGCATAATTTGTAGCCTACCTTAAGATAGATGATGCATCCCACACTGTTGTTTTGTATATTAGGAATATTATCAAACTCCATAGTGTGCCTCAAACCATAGTGAGTGATAGGGACACCAAGTTTCTGTCCCATGTTTAAGGGAGTCTATGGCATCTTTTGGGTACTAAATTGTTCTATAGCACCACATGCCTCCTCAAAAAGATAGCCAAGTTGAGGTTACAAAGAGGATACTTGGTCCACGTTACAAAATATTAAATATCGTTCTATAACGGCCAATGCAACCCATCAAGTTGTATGCTGATAAAATGTTAAGTAGAAGAAGTAGTTAAGAGCATGATTAATCTAAACTAATGAATCACTATTTCACAAATGAGAAATCCATCAATGGAAGACATTTATGAACTTGTTTTGTGTATAATGAGTTAGATCCTTAACTTAAGCATGTGGTCTTTTCTAGTTTGCTTGATTCAAATGATGATAATCAAATAAAATTCAATCTTTTCTTTCAGAATAAACCAAATTACCTAAACTAATTCAATAACCACCATTCTTTCAAAGATTTTTATTTTAGTCCATGTTCAAGAACTTGATTATGAATTTTCCCTCTCAACTTGCAATACTCTCGTAAGAACCACAAAGTTTAAGCTTACTTTTATTGATCTAATAGCGGCTTGTACTTCACCCTACTGTCCAAATACATACAAGTGAATCGGCTAAAATTACTCACATTCAATCAAGATAGATTGAATAAAACCAAATAAGATCAAGCACTAGATTTGATAAAATAAGCAATCTAACATCATTATTTAGCTGGTAGATCCCTATTTTAAAAGAGCTAGTCACTCAGGATTGTTCTAACAAAGTCAAAAGAGTTTAACCTAAAAGTGAATCTAATTAGAACAAATCTAAAAGGATTTCAAGAAGGAAGGAGAGAAATATTCTTAGAAACAGTAGAGATTTCTTCAAATGATCTTTGAATCTTCAAGTCTCCACTTGCAATTCTTTTCTGTGAGTCTTCTTTTGTTCCAAAATGATCAGAATGGATTAATTTTTAGATGAGATGTGAGATAGAATGGATGTTAATGCCCTTGAAGCTATCGAGCAAGCCCTTAAAATAGAAGAATTCAAGAATTCTAAGTCACAGAATCAGAGAAGATAAAGAGTCTTAGTAGTTGTAGGCCACCACATATCGTGATGCTCATCACTGGTTGGCCATGATGGCCTTTGGTAGAGTTTTCTTTCTTTTTTCTTGTCACCATGGATAAATGGGGTCGGGAAGGACCTCTATGGTGATACAAATAGTATCCATTCAGAATTCAACACCGGGTTCAAAAAGTCTTAAAACCTATAAAACACATGAAGCAAGCATACCCAAGAGTAAAACGAAAATAGGGATACAAATTAATCATTAAAGTACACAATCCCCTAACAAATGCTAGCAAATAGCCCACAAAATAATGCACATTTTAAGCACTTATCAAACTTCACCATGCTTGAATTATTATTTGTCCTCGAGCAATTATGCAACTAAAAGCTTTATTCATAACCTCCTCAGGAAAGACATCAGTGCCACCCAAGGGGAAAATCGGCCAAAATTAACCCAAAAGTGATCCAAATGCTTCACAATCAAATAGGAGAAGGACTTTTTTGAATGACCTATAAGGACCAAAATGTTCAAATTTGAATCAATTAGCCAAGTTATCTCAAACAATCATATGGCAAATGGATTAGATAAAGCTAGAAAAATTGGTGGAACCTCATTTTAGTCTCTTGACACTCTTTAGTCATTTGTTTGAAGCACAGTAAGTTCCCTTAATTTTCATTCCAGAGACTCAAATCTACATAAGCTTGATAAGACTCTCTTATTCACCACCATTATAATGCAAAACACACTAAGTAATCATGAGGTATGGTTTGTAACATGCTACGGGTAAAGGGTAAGAGGGCAAGAAATATTTTGGGAATGTGGAACTAAAAGCCAAAGACTAACATCAAGACCAAACTCTTTGAATTTCTCATAAGATTTACTCCTCAAACTAATACCACTTAGATATTCAAACAAATCCCCTTTTACAAGTCACATGGGGAGAAGGCATCCAAAAGTAAGTATATATAATCCAACAATGCCAAACTCTTCTTTTTTTCCCCAGATTTTTCTTTGACTTTTTCATTCTTTTCATCACTTTTTCATGAAGAGAATGACCATAAAAATAAAGAACAAGTACGTTTCAACACTTCTGTAACAACTCATAATAACCAACCTATTATCACAAAAGGGATCTTTATATGAATAAAAGAGCACAAGTACCTCATTGTACCAAACAAACCAAACTAAACCACCAAAAGATCTCAATACCCAGAAACTAGCTCCTAATCAAAATATCACGAAGTGAAACTCAATAGTCTTGGCTTAGGGGTAAGATACGTGTTTAACCATGGGCTATATATGAAGGTTCATGTCAATAAACTCAACTAAGCCTCAAAGGGGCTAGTAATTTGTATATCCTGCATAAAGAGGATAGCTATTTGGACAATCCGACTCAATAATACAAAGAACACCTTAATCATGTTGCTTATATGTATATGCTAAGTATGATCTCAAATGAGAGTCTAAGAAAGTTCTGGAGAAATGATGTCTAGAAAGAGTTAGCCATAAAAAGTAAAAGAGACTAAAATTAATGAATTAGTCTTTTAAATCTCAAATGCTTACGGGAAGTCTACCAAAGTCCCAACTAGCTCATTAGGACTTATATGCCCACATTCATGTAAAGATTCTGAGGCAAATAGATTTGTAGTTAAAACAATGGTCAACACATGAAGCACATTTTCAAAATTTATTTCAAAACACTTTTATTGATAATTGGACATATCAAAGCGTGAAGTTAAACTAAAAAAACTACAAAGTCTACAAATTTCTTCATCAAAGCGGGTTTTTTAAAGAATTTTTTCTTTTGTTTTTTTGTCTTCTTGTATGCAATCCCACATGAACTTAATCCTAAAGTGCAAAACCACCATATATGCTTCTAATGTCCTAAATGGAAGAGAGATGCCAAACTATGAAAAGAAAACTAAATGAACTATCTTCATGGTCTAACTACAAGTCAACCCTAAATACAGCCCCAGATGAAATCATGTATAAGGTGTACATATCTGTATATTCAAGACATCATTAGAAACCATTAATNNNAATCAATTTTCGCAAACTTGGACAAAGCATTATCCTCAATGGAGGCATACCTAAACAAGTAGGGATGAGGGAAAAGTAAGAAGCACTAGAAAGGCAAGGGAGAGGGATGATGATATAGGTCTTGCGAGATATTTCAATCTTACTAACTATCTTAACAAGCCCTAAAGTCCTAGAAGTATTGAGTTTGGGAGGCGAACATCCCACGAAACTCATCATGTTGCTCCTGAACAAAGTCATGATCGTAGCATTCTTAGACTGGATATAAGCTCTTAGAGATGCTTGCTCCTTCTGAATCGATCTAAGGGTAGCATAGACTTTGTCAAAATCATAGGAAGAGGTTGAGTGGGCAGAACTAGAAGCTCCATAGGCAAAGGGTAGGGGAGGTGAGGCTGCGGGGTGAACTACCTTTTCATTCTGAGGTAGCCATGGGAGATTGCCCGATTCAAGAGAGTGGTCTGCTTAATATTTAGAATGGCAAAAACCAATTCCTAGGGTATAACACACTTGATCAACCGCTATGTTACATAACTTCATCTACTTAAAAGAGGCCATTCTTAGCCGCTCGGAGCCTAGAACCCTACCATATGAATTAGATTAACTCTAACTAACCTAGAAATAGGGGTGACAATGTCCCCAATCATTGATCGTCTGTGCAATAAGTAGTGGCTATGCTATATAACTGGGTGGCCAAGGAAGACCCTATCACCATTTAGACTGTCCTCCCTAGCAAAGATACCATAGGTCAACAACTTTCGGGCCATGCAAATGCAGGGTTTTCTAATGGCAGTGTCATTACAAGTGCGTGTATTATAATGATAGTCCCCATAATGTCACACCAAAAAGTATTTAGGTTAAAGTTTTTGGGGAAATGATGATAAGGTAAGTCCAAGCTAGGTGGAAACCAAATATGTCATTAAAGCCACTCGAATTGAGTTCGTAAAGTTTACTATTCAAGTGGAAGGAGATATATCCTTGTTAACAACGTAGACCACTAATGGCCTCTACATACCAAGTACTAACAAATTCAAGGGTAAGCCCTCTATAAGTATGGTGTTAGGTCTTAAGAAATTGACCCATACTACCTCGAGTAAACAACCAATGCTTATCATCCATAAAACTTAAAATAATCAACAAATTCTCATCAAATTTATCGAGTAAATATAATGGATCTACTATTCAAAGCATTACAGTAGGCGATATGATCTAGATTAGTTAAAGAATAAGGGCGATGAGCATTGCCTTAGTTTCTACATTGTAGATGTTCTGGTGGGTTGTGGTGGCCCTTCTAGTTGTTGCCTTGATTTCTCTTCTTATGTAGATCATCACTGCTTCTTTAGCGCCATTTGTCTAAATTGAATGTAATGAGGAAGATTTTCGGTTCTTCTCAACAATAAAGTATGAGAAGAGAGAGAAAAATGAGACAATTGGAAAGGTAAGGGTGAGGAGATGTAAGAGTTGAATATTAATGGAAAAAGTTGAATTTGAGCAGGTGAAGAATGACATTTGAAGCTAATGGGGTCGAATCTAAATTCTAAAGATGGTAGGAGGTGAAATTTAGGGAAAATTATGGGAGATTGTAGAAGAAATTGAATAAATCAAGATTAAAGAGTAGAAATGAGGGGAAATTTTAGTGATTTGGAGTGAAAATGGAGTAGAAATGGAGGAGCTAGATAGGTTGGCTATAGAGGTTTTAAATAGAGAACAGAAGGGGTAGTGACCACTGCCACAAGCGCATAAGTTTAGTAATGTAAATAAAATATCGTCCTTAGGGACCAAAGTAATCTATCGAGTCCTTTCTTATCAGAAAATGCTAAGCAACAACTTAATCGGGGATTTGATTTGACAACTTCTAATCAACTAATTCCAATTTCAATAAAAAAGAAACACCTAGGGATTTATGTAGATAAGAAAGGTGATTGGATCAAAATGATTAACATGTGCTTTTCTCTAACCGAATAATTTCGAGGTATTACAATCTATCAAAAATTTAATCTCATCTTTCGAAATCAACCAAATTGCCTAAACTAAGCAGAAGTTGCTCTTTCAAACTAATTTGTCTTAATCTAAGTTCAATATTTTCGATTACTTTTTGGTCCTCTCAACATGCAACTATCTCTTTTGAGTCATTACTATATTAGTTCTTATCAAGTTGTCTAACAATCGAATTTCACCTTTCAGTTCTTCACTCAATTGCTTCAAGGGAGCAAGCAAAATTTAGCCAAATCCACTCACAACATGATAATCACTTGATAAAATGAAATCACATCAATCATGAAACAAAAGCACAATTCTATTGATTTAAACATGATCTAAATACACTTCCACAAACTAACAAATCCCTAGACATGATGAACTACTCACTCATGATTAAAAATTAAACAACTAACCGATCGAATCAGCGAAATCTAAGAAGGAAGGGCTTGACAAAGGTAGCCTTCAATAAAGTCTTCGAGCCGCCAGCAAAACGAACTCCACACTCAAGATTTCTCACTTGTATAAAAGCAAACTAAAAATCCTATCTAAAAAGAGTGAAATTTGGGAAGAAAATGAACTAATCTATGCCGAGCTCTCCTTGTTCTGCTGCTACGAGATGAGTTTATAAAGAAGAACTTAGGGATTCTCAGCGATATGGCCGAAGAGAAAATGACAAGGCCACAGTTACACATCTCACCATAGTCCGTGACAGGCACCATGGTTGGACCGTGGTCTTGGCTGGA
>NCQV01089999.1:31672-43059 GCA_002740545.1 Lophocereus schottii | reverse complement strand
CATAAATTTCACATGGAGGAGGGGCACTAGAATTCACAGCATTAACATTCATACGGTCTAACCATTGAGTCATAGCATCAACTTTAGCAGAAAGCAAAGTAAGTGCGCCAACTTCAAGGATACCTATAAACCATTTGGGTTAGCCTCGTTCAGTGGACCATTAAAAGTTGTTGAGTGCCGTCTCCTCAATTAAATTATAGGCTCTTCTTCAGTTTTATTCATCAAGATTCTTACTGCCGCTCCATCGATAATGGACCTTATAGGTTGGGTCACAGCATTATAAAAAACTTGAATAATCATCTATCGTTAATGATCTTGATGGGGCATAAAAACAACAATCTTTAAACTGCTCCTAAGCTTCATAGAGCATCTCATCATCCCTTTGAGTTAAGTTAGTGATTTGATTCCTAAAACCTGCCAGTTTGCTTAATGGGAAGAACTTGGCAAGGAAAACTCTAGTAAGCTCATCTCATATTGTGATAAATCTCGATGGCAAAGAATGTAGCCAAACTCTTGCCTTATCCCTTAGCAAAAAGGGAAATAATCGTAGTCGAATGGAATTGGGGGAGACTCCATTAAGCTTCAAGGTATCACACACCTCTAAAAAGACCAAGAGGCGCAGATTCAGGTCTTCCAAAGGAGTACCTCCAAACTAGGATTATTATACAATGGAAATGAGAGCCGGCCTGAGCAATAAAATTGTTTGCATTAATATTTGGGTGAGCAATGCTTGAGGTGATTCCTTAGGTTATAGGGGTAACAAAATCCTTAAGCGTTCTTTGGTCACCTCCTCCTCCTGCTATATTTGTTGAAGTTCTTCTTGCCTCGCGTCTTTGTTCTTCAATCTTTTGCTTCTTCCTCAAGCGGAAAGTCCTCACGACCTTAGGATTGAGTTGGTACAAAAATGAAGTTCACATAAACAAGGAAGATTCCTGTAACCACTATCACTAACACTACTACTGCAGTTAAATAATAAAAAAGAGACTAAACAAAAGTAAAATACATAGGCACTTTCATAAGACTAACTCGATAGTTTATAAATTGGTCCCCGACAATGGCACCAAAAACTTGATCACTGTCGCAAGCGCACAGGTGTCGTTAGATAAAATATCATCCTCAGGGACCAAAATAATCTATCGAGTCCTTTCTTATGAGCAAATGCTAAGTAATAACTTAATCGGGGATTTGATTTAACAAGTTCTAATTAAGAAATTCTAAATTCAATCAAAAAGAAAGGCCTAGGGATTTATGTAGTTAAGAAAGATGATTGGATCAAAATAATTAATATGCGCCTTTCTCTAATAAGATAATTTTGAGGTTAGTTTATTCTTTCGAAATCTGCCAAATTGCCTAAACGAAGCAAAAGTCATTCTTTCAAACTAATTGTCTTAATCCAAGTTCCATATTTTTGATTACTCTCTAGTCCTCTCAACATGCAAATCTCTCTTTTAAGTCATCGCTATATTGGGTCTTATCAAGCAGTCTAACCATCGAATTTCACCTTTTAGTTCTTCATTCAATTGTTTTAAGGGTGCAAGGAAAACTTAGCCAAAATCCACTCACAACGTGATAATCACTAAAACGAAATCAAACCAATCATGAAACAAAAGCACAATTCTATTCATTAAAATATGATTTAACTACACTTCTATAAACTAACAAATCCCTAAACAAGATAAACTACTCACTTATAATTAAAAATTAAACAACTAACCAATCCAATCAGTAAAATCTGAAAGGAAAAGGCTTGACAAAGATAGCTTTCAACAAAGTATTCGAATCGCCAGCAAAACTAAACTCCACACTCAAGATGTTTCAGTTGCACAAAAAGAAAAATAAAAATCCTATCTAAAAAGAGCAAAATTGGGAAGAAAATGAACTAATCTATGCCATGCTCTACTTGTTTTGCTGCTGAGGGACAGGTTTATAAAGAAGAACCTAAGGATTCTCACCCACATAGTAGTATAGCTCACCACGGTCCGTGGCAGGTACTACAGTTGGACCGCGGTCTTGGCTGGAAATTTATGTTCTTCTCTTGATCCACAGGCATAACACCTCATGGTCATCCGTGGTGGGTTAAAATACACTCAAATGGTCAAATGTTGGGTTAAAATAGACCAAATTCCTACAGCACGCATCAGACAACCATACCCAAGCATAAATCGAGAATAATAGTATAAATGGTAACTTAAAGCACATAATTCTCCTAAAAATGTAGCAAAGTGACCCTAAAATGATATATAAAATAAGCACTTATCAACTAGTGAGAGAGAGAAAGAGAGAGTCGAAGAAGAGGAAGAACAAATGATTGAAGTTGGTTACAATTAGGTTGCCCTTGACTACGGGATAACAACAGTGCTATGGACCATGGTGCCCATTACAGGGTATCCATGGTGCCTACTGTCTTTTTTTTCAAGTCTGGTTGACCACAGGTCGTGGTCCTGGCTACGGATTCACTAACGTTGACTTTGACCTTTTGGGTTAAGAAAACCATGGACCTTGGTTGTGATGACAGATGGTGCATGGCAGGCTTTGTCCCAACCTTCTACACACTATTCGCTCACTTCAATCCTTTTTTTGGCTTTTTTCTTGTAAATCCTAACAACTGTGCACATCAAAAAGGAAAAGAAAGTAATAAAATGACTTGGTTACCTCTCATGAAGTGCTGTTTTGGGATTGGGAGCTCAACCTCCTTTCTCTATGCTTGAATGAAATCGGTTCAAGTATGAATAATAACGTTTTCAATGGGTTTTTGCTCAAAGTAATACTTAAGGCGTTGGCCATTAACCTTAAAGAACCAGTGGACTCACTCTACACCTATATCCCACCATGAGTAAATGCTTTGGTGACATAAAATGGTCCCGACCACTAGGATCTCTATTTTCCTGGAAAAAATTTTGAACTTCGAATTCAATAATAGAACCATGCCACCTTCCTCAAACCACTTCTTCATGACATGCTTATCAAGCTAATGCTTGCATCGTTTCTTATAGGTCCTGGAACTCTCATTGGCCTTTAACCTAAACTCATTGGCTCATTTATTTCTAACATCCTTCTCTGTTCAGCCACCTTAAGATCAAAATGGAGCATTCAAATAGCCCAATAGGCCTTAGATTCTAACCTAAAGAGAAAATAGAAAGACTTTCCAAACATAACCAATAAGTACTACCAGAAAGCGTCTTATAAGTGGTCCAGGATGCATGTAGAGCATCATTAAGCTTCAATGATGAATCTTTTCAGTAGCAGTCTATTATCTTCTGCAAAATACTCATAAACCCATGGTTGGATAACTCAACTTGGCCACTTGTTTGGGGATGATAAGGTGTAGTAACCTTGTGAAACCCTTATTTCTTTAAGGGTGACTCCAAGGATTTATTAGAAAAATAAATATTAATATCATTTAAAAGAGCCGTTGGCGTGTCAAATCTTATGAAAATGTTCTTCTTGAAGAACGTGATCACCAACTTGGAATCATTGGTATGGTCGGATATAGCTTCCACCCCCTTGGAGGCATATCTATCGCCGTAGAGTATAGAGATTGTTGTGGGAATGAGGAAACAAACCCCTAAAGTGAATTTGCCATATATAAAGAAGTTTCACTTCAAAAATACGTCTTTCAAGCATCCCATGCCATCTTTAAAATATTGCTCGTTCTTTGGCATCGATCGTATGTTATCATAAACATTCTTGTATCCTTAAAAATAATGGGCCAATAGAAGCCCACTTGAAGAACTTTAGCAATGGTCTTGCCAGTATCAAAGTGCTCACCATAAGTAGAAGCATGGCCATGCTGAAGGACACATTAAACCTCATCTTCTAGCAAACATCTATGGTAAATACCATTTCCACATAGTTTGTAGACAAATGGCTCCTCCCACACATAGAACTTAGCATCAATTAAGAATTCTTCCTTTCCTGATATGACAACCCTGGCAGCAACGCTCCACACACTTTGTGATTTATTAAATCAACACACTATATGGTGGCTTTTTGAGAAACAAGAAGTTAACCATCTAGGAATGAATAATCTATGGAGAGCTCTTCATTAAAAGTAGCCTAGAGGCCCAAATGGGAAAAATGATCAACCAGAACATTCTCTAGCCCAACCGTACCACGAATCCCCAAGTCAAACTCTATGAGAAGAAGAACCCATTGGATAGGATGGGGCTTAGAGTCGAACTTCATCGAAATATACTTTAATGCAGTATGATCGCCTTGGAATTTATCAAGTAAATTTTTCTGAGGCAAACCCAGCTACTAAAAACTCATTCTCTGTGGTAGCATATGGCTTGTTACATTTCCTTTGTCCCAAAATGGCTCCTAATGCGTGGTCCCTTGCAATACGCATCACTTAAGTGAGAGGTCCTAATCTAGAGCTTACATTACTTGTGTTGAAGTCAAATCATATTTCAACTTGAGAAACATTTCTCATTGAAGTCAAAAGGAACATCTAATTGAGGTTTTGCAATTTTTGAAAAATTGCTAATGAACTGCCAATAAAAACCAACATTGCCTCATCCTTACATGCTTTACAAAAGTTGGGGTTGACAATTTCTCAATCACCTCTATCTTTACTTTGTCAACTTCAATGCCCTTATTAGAAATGATGTGACCTAGGACGACCCCTTTTTGTACCATAAAAATGGCATTCTCCCAATTCAACAACAAATTCGCATCCTTACATCTTTGTAACCCTTTGGACAAATTGTTCAAGCAATGGTCAAAAGATGTACAATACATAGAAAAAATCATCCATGAATACTTTCATAATGTCGTAATGAAATATGAGAAATCGACATCATGTAATGTTGAAAGGTAAGAGGGGATTGCATAGCCCAAATGTCATCCTCCTATATGTAAATGTACCACATAGATAAGTAAACGTGGTCTTTTCTTAATCATTGGGATAAATAGGGACTTGAAAAAAATCCATTACATTCATTGAGGTAGAAAAAATAGGAGTTCTTGGCTAACCTTTCAAGCATTTGGTTAATGAAGGCAGACGAAAATGATCCTTACAAGTGGCTTCGTTTAACTTCCTATAGCCAGTGCACATATGCCAATTCATGACTATATTAGTGGGGACAAAAACATTATTTTCACAACAGTCATCCCCCCTTTCTTGGCCACCACTTTCATATTAGGATTCAACATTCTTTGATATTCAATTGAAGATATGGCAATCATTATTTAAAATGTGATGCTTGTACACAAAAGGGTGACTTCCTTTAAGATCATCAGGAATATACCCTATGGCCTAACAACATAGTGTAAGTACTCTAAGTAGAGGGTCAATTTGTCATGCACTTAGATTTGCTTTTACAATCAAATGATATATAGAGTTGGGGCAGCAAATCCATACTTTAAAGAAGAAAGAGGTTACAATTCTAACTCAGGGGCATGTTTCTCATATAAAGAGGGCTCGTCATGACTTTCTTCCTCTTCTATCTTGGCAAGGGTATAGAGACACATTATTACCTTAGGATTCTCATCCTCGATAGCACCAACATTATTCCCTTACTAAGTTGTCAATCTCATAAATTCTACAACACTCAGTGGAAATGTAACAAAGTTTAAAAGCCTTAAACAAGTTAAACTGTACATGATCATCCAATAAATAAAATGACAACATACCATTTTTAATATCAACACAACACATAATGGTGGCCAAGAAACACCTCCCAATAATTATTGGGATTTGAGTATCTTCTTCTAGGCTAAGAATCGTAAAATCCACTAATGCACACGAATCTCTGACATACATGTGGGCATCCTCTAAAACACCTAGCAGTGTTTTGTAGAAGGTTCTACCATTTGTAAGGAGATGGTAGTACATCTCACCTTTTATAAGTTTAACTTTAGCGCATAACAAAGGGGCATGAAGCTCACACTTGAGCCCAAGTCACATAAGGCATGAACAATACCCATGTTTCCTACCAAGCAAGGGATGGAGAAACTGCTAAGATCCTTAATCTCAGCGGGAAGTTTGATTAGATCGCAGTCTACACTCTTCAGTAAGTGCTATAGTTTAAGCTCTCCTAGCTTTTCATTATTTGAGATAATCTCTTCAAAAACTTAGTGTAGCAAGGCATTTTACATGAGCCATCATTAAATGGAATATTATTATGGGGTTTTTTAAGGACCTCTAAAAACTTCTTAAATTATAAATCAATCTTAATCCTAGCCACTCTTTAGGAAAAAGGCAATGGTGGTGTAAAAGGTTTTAGGAGTTTGTTTAGCGGCCTTAGAATCCCATTGGCATCATTCACAATACCATCATGCACATTATTAGAGGAACTAGATGCCACTTTCTCAACAACATTCTCATCATATAAGTTCACATCATTGGTAACCCTATTAAATCCCTTAAGTTGTTTGCCCCCTCGCAAAATCATTACATTGCTATTGCTCCATGTGGTTAGTGGGCTTAATATGAAGTCTACCGATAGATGTAGACAAAGAGCTAGCTTATTGTGAAATTTTAGCTTCTAAAGTCTTATTGTGGATACAAAAAATATCAACCTTAGAGGCTAATTATTTAATATGCTCATATTTCTTTTGTTGCACCATAAGCACATTCTCCGTCATGACTTCTAACTTAGGCTTTTGGGAAGCTTGTTTGGGGAAAGGGAGGATTTTGAAGCCTAGGGGGGCGGTCTGGCATTAGGTGGAGGCATCAAGGGACACTTGGGCTTATATAACAAATATAGGTGATTCGTCTAACCATGATAGTAGGTTTTCAAAAAAAGATCAGTGGTCTTTCTAGGTTGAAGTTATTGATGTAATGGACTTGGTTACTAGTATCTTAGGCAAAAAGACTCCCAACTTGATAATATATAATCAAATGGTCAATTGAATCAGAAATTTCACATGGAGGGGGAGGGGTTCCTGAACTCGTAATATTCACATTCAAACGGTCCAATCATGGAGTCATAGCGTCTACTTTAATAGATAATGCTAATGTAAACCAAATCAATGTACGATAGGGTAGCACCCCACATGCTTTGAAGTTAACCAAATCAACACCATGGGGTAGCTTGGTGGGAAATGGCAAAGTGTTGCTCATCAAGGAAAGAGTCGTCAATGGGGAGCTCTTCACTAGGAGTACCTTTGGGGCCTAGGCGAGATAGATGATTGGCGACCACATTTGCCAACCTAGCCTTATCTTTGATCTCTAAATCAAACTGTTGAAGAAGGAAGACCCAGAGGCTGGAGTCAGCTTTCTTCATTAAGTGTTTCAAAGCAGCATGATCAGTACAGATAATAACCTTGGAATTGATCAAATGAGATTGAAAGTTTTCCAAGGCAAAGACAACCGCTAAGGCTTCCTTTTCCGTCGTGGCATAATTCACTTGAGCTCCACCAAGAGTGTGGCTTGCATAGTATATGGCCCATGGCTTATTGTCCTCTTATTGGCTATGAACGGTGCCTACTACATAATTACTTACACCACACATCACTTCAAATGGTAGCTCCTAATCCATAGGTTACGTTACTGGAGCCGTGATTAATGCCTCTTTTAAACTGTGAAAAGCACTTAAACATTTTTGGTCAAAATCAAACGACGCATCCTTGACAAGCAACTAGGTAAGAGGTTTTGCAATTTTCCAAAAATCCTTTATAAGCCATCGGTAAAAACCACCATGTCCAAGAAAACTCCTCAGACCCCTTATTGAAGTTGGTGGAGGTAATTTTTTAATGAAGTCGACCTTTACTTTGCCAACTTCAATGCTTTTATTAGGGGTAACATGACTTGCAACCTCCTCTTGCACCATAAAATGGCACTTATCCTAATTGAAGACCAGGTTCACATCTTTACATCTTTGTAAGACCTTAGACAAGTTACTTACGCAATGGTCATAGGTTGCACCATGCACAGCAAAATCATCGAAAAACACTTCTATTATGTCCTCTATAAAATTAGAGAAAATAGCCATCATGCAACATTGAAATGTAGCAGAGGCATTGCATAACCCAAATGACATTCTTCTATAAGCACATGTGCCATAAGTACATATAAAAGTAGTCTTTTTTTGGTCATTAGGAGGGATAAGGATTTGAAAGAATCCCTAATATCCATCTAAGTAGCCAAAATATGAGTTCTTAGCCAACCTTTCAAGCATTTGGTCAATAAAGGTAAGATGGAAGTGATCTTTACGGCTGGCTTTGTTCAATTTCTAATAATTAATGCTCATATGCCATCTCGTGATAGTCCTAGTTGGAGTTAGCTCATTATTTTTATTTTTGACAATAGTCATCCCTCATTTCTTAGGTACAACATGGACCAAGCATGCCCACGTACTATAAGAGATGGGGTAGATAATGCCAGCTTTAAGTAATTTTAAAATTTCCTTTTTGACCACCTCTTGCACACTAGGGTTCAATCTTCCTTGGTGTTCAATTGAGGCTTATGGTCATCTTCAATTAAGATTCGATGCACACACAAAGAAGGATGAATTCCTTTTAAGCATTAAGGGTGTACCCTATGGCTTTATGATGCTTCCTAAGCACTATAGGCAACGAGTCAATTTGAGATGCATTCAAACTTGCATTTACAATCATAGGATATATAGATTTCGGTCCAAGAAATTCATACCTCAAGGATGAAGGGGGAGGTTTTAATTCTACCTAACGAGCTTTTGCCACTTCAAATGAGGCTTATTTTCATCTTATAATGGCTCCATCTTAGCAACTATAGGTGGAATTAGCTGAGAAGCGTCCATAAGTTGAGTACACTTGGCTATTTTGGGATTTTCATCCTTAATAGTGCTACTATTCAACATCAAGTGGTCAAGAAGATCATTAGAAGCAAGGCTAGAAATAGTTTCCTATATCAATCCATTAACAACATCAATCTTATTGCACTCATCAGAAATGGAAGGGAATTTAGTAGCTTTTAGCAAGCTAAACTCCACATGATCATCCCCCACATCAGAAAATAGCTTACCGTTTTTCATATCAATATGGAACCCAGTGGTGGCTAAGAATGGCCTCCTAAGAATGATGGGGGTGTGCGTATCCTCTTCCATTTCAAAAATCATAAAGTCTATCAGCACATATAAATCTCCTACTTTTATTGGAACATCCTCTAAAACACCTACAGGGTATTTCATAGAATAGTCCACCAATTGTAAGGAGATAGAACTCGGTCTCATTTCCCCTAGGTCAAATGTCGCACGCATGAAAAGGGGCATCAAGCTTACAGTTGACCAAAAAAGACAGTCTATAGGTACATTCCTTATCAAGTAAGAAATTGAAACGCTAAAGGGATCCTTCACCTTCGTCGGAAGCTTGTTTTGGATCACTCGACCTGGACTGCATTCCTTAGCCAAAGCTACAGATTCATGTTCTTCTAGCTTTCTTTTGTTAGATAGAATTTCTTTCAAAAATTTAGGATATGAAGACATTTGAGTCAGAGCTTCAGTAAATGGAATGCAGAATTTCTTAAGGACTTCTAAAAGGTTCCCAAATTGCAAATCAAGTTTTGCTTTAGCCATCCTTTGAGGAAATGTTAAAGGTGGGCTGTAGTGTTTTAGGGGAGTAATCTTAGTTAGGGTCCTTAATAATCCCATCAGACTTATGCACAACATCATCAATCACCTCCTTAAAGGGTGTAGACACCTCTTTCTCAACATTCCTAACTTGCTCATCCTTATCATGCAAAGACTCATCATTGGTAACCCCCTTAGGTCCTTCTAGTTATTTCCCTCCTATTAAAATCACAGCATTACATTGCTTCCAACGGTTTGGTTCGAACTTGCTGGGAAGACTATAGAATGGCATAGATGAAAACCTAGCTTGTTGGGCAATTTGGGCTTCTAAGATTTGTTATGAGTTGTCACATCAACCTCAGAGGTTAATTGCTTAATATGCTCATCCTGCTTTTGTTGTGTCATAAGCATACTTTCCATTATAGCTTCTACATTGGACTTTTAACGTACTTGTGGAGGGAAATGAGGTATTTGAAAATCAGGAGTGGGCAAGCATTGGTTGGAGGCATAGTCGGAGGGTTTGGATTAGACCTGTATGATAAATTTGTTTGATTGCTCCAACCTGAATTGTAGGTACTAGAGTAAGGGTCATTGCCTGGTCTCAGGTTGAAATTTTGGACATAGTTGAATTCACTAGAGACTTGGGTAAAAGGACTCCCAACTTAACAACACAAGGTCACATGTTCAATAGAACCACAAATATTTGTTGAAGTTCTTCTTGCCTCACGTCTTTGTTCTTTAATCTTTTGCTTCTTCCTCAAGTGGAAAGTCCCCTCGATCTTGGGATCGAGTTCGTATAGAAGTGGACTTCACATGCACAGGGAAGATTCATACAAGCACTATCACCAACACTACTAACACAATTAAATAATAAAAAAGACTAAAAAAATAAAATACTTAGAGACTTTCGTAAGACTAACTCGATAGTTAATGAATTGCTCCCAGCGATAGCGCCAAACACTTGACCACTATCCTAAGTGCACGAGTATCATAGTATAGATAAAATATCATTCTCAGGGGCTAAAATAATCTATCGAGTCCTTTCTTATCAGAAAATAATAATCAATAACTTAATTGGGGATTTGATTTAACAAATTCTAATTAACAAATTGTAAATTCAATAACAAAGAAACGCTTAGGTATTTTTGTAGTTAAGAAAGGTGATTAGGTCAAAATGACTAACATGCGCTTTTCTCTAATCAGATAATTTTGAGGTATTGCAATCTATTCAGAATTTAGTATATTCTTTTGAAATCAACCCAAGTGCCTAAAATAAGCAAAAGGCATTCTTTCAAACTGATGGTCTTAATCCAAGTTCAATATTTTCGATTACTCTCTGGTGCTCTCAACATACAAATCTCCCCTTCGAGTCATTGGTATATTGGGTCTTATCAAGTAGTCTAACAATCGAATTTTACCTTTCAGTTCTTCACTTAATTGTTTCAAAGTGCAAGGAAAATTTAGCTACAATCTACTCACAACATGATAATCACTTGATAAAACGAAATCAAACCAACCATGAAACAAAAGCGCAATTCTATTGATTGAAACAGGATCCAATTACACTTCCATAAGCTAACAAATCCCTAAACAAGATAAAAAACTCACTCATGATTAAAAATTAAACAACTAACCAATCGAATTAGCAAAATATGAAACAGAAGGGCTTAACAAAGATAGCCTCCAACAAAGTTTGCAAGCCATTGCAAAACCGAACTCCACACTCAAGATTTCTCACTTACCCAAAAAGCAAACTAAAAATCCTATCTAAAAAGAGTAAAATTTGGGAAAAAAATGAACCAACCTATCCTATGCTCTCCTTGTTTAGCTGCTCAGGGAGGGGCTTACAAAGAGGATCTTGAGGATTCTCAGCCACATAGCCAAAGATAAAACAAA
>NCQV01089999.1:6685-17881 GCA_002740545.1 Lophocereus schottii | reverse complement strand
CTCAACTGAATTTCTTAAGAGAGCTCCACGACTTGCACATTCGATTAATGCCACACTGGAAGGAAAATGTTCAACTGCTGGCACTTACCTTATAGCCCTCCCTAATGAGGGAGCCTAGAGTGAATCAAGATAGTGATCCTATGCTCCAAAGCATAAAGCAAAATCTTAAGAAAGCAGATTTTAGAGGAGGATTATAATACTCGCTATTTGGTAAATCGAGGGAGCACCAATATGTACACAGATTTGAGGAAATATTTTTATGAAACAAGATGAGAATAGAAATTACAGAATATATCGATAAAGGTCTGATTTGCCAAAAAGGCTAAGGCAGAACACCAGCACCCCGTAGGTGAATTGAGACCTTTAGAAATTCCCACTTGGAAGTGGGATTTCAATGGACTTTGTCATGGGATTCTCTCATATATAGTGTATGATAGAGGTCAGAGATTTTAAGCCTGTTTCGGCATACACTTCAAGGAGCATCTGGAACTAGATTGAACTTTAGGAGTCCTTATCATCTAAAATGGATGGGCAAGCATCTAAACTATCAATGGATCAACTCTTCCAAGTTACTACCTGTAGTGTTTCACGACCAACATTTGCATTTAAAAAAAGTATGGAACTCCCACCAGTCAATGTTGTGATAGCACTAGCAGAGAATCCTTCATTAAAGATCAGGACAAAATGGTAGCAGACATTGACAACAAATCATTTTATAGGTCATGAAGATCTTCTTCAACATTTAATAAGATGGCAAACCTCAAAAGACTCTTGAAAGCATACCATTGGAACCAACAGAAAAGTTCTGTTGATAAACGAAGGAGATTCCTAGAATTTCCAGTATATGACAAAGTTTTTCAGAAAGTCTCACCAACTAGAGGTATACGGAGTTGCAATGCGACCTCAATTGCAGTTGAGATCTTTTGAACCATATCAGTTCATGGAAAGGTCGAATTCCATAACTTGTCTACCAGATCTGCCTATATAACTCAAACATGTGCATAACATGCTCCATGTTCCTTACCTTACAATTCAGGTAGTACATTTCAGATCCTGACCATACTATCATAATCAAATCCATTGCGGTTATTGAGGGTCTTGTGTTTCAAGAGCATCCAATTCAGATATTGGATCATAGGATTAAGCAGTTCAGTATTCAGTAGATACCTTAAATCAAATTACTTTAGGCAAACCTCCCCTTAGAAACTACCTGAAACACTGAGGATCAAGTGAAAGTCACGCACCCATATTTATTTGGGACAACCTTGTATCTATTGGCAACGTTCATAAGTTTCGAGGACAAAACTCTTTAAGGGGGGCAGGCTGTAATAGGCCGAACTTAAATCATATTTATTTATTTAATTAAGCCATGTTATTTATTTTTCACATGTATTTATCTCATTGAACCATCTTAGTTGGAAAAATGCATTTCGGGCCTACTTCGCAATTCGAGTTTCATTTACCGGACCATTTTGGGGGAAAATTGATAGTAGGTCTCGATACTTATGATTTAAAATATTAAATTATTTTTTATAACATTACATTTAATCTCCAGCTTTGAAAAAAAAATTCGCAAACGCACTCAATTTCAGTTCTTTCTCTAAACTGAGCCCGTTTAAAGTCGACTTTGACCCAACAAGATTGGACCCTTATTTGTTTAGCTAAACTCTCTTAATTAAGCCTTAATTAATTTTAAAATCCTTAACTTTTCTACTTTCATTTTCAGCCAAGTAAAACCAAGTATAAATTGTAAAATTTTCATTTTATTTTCATTTTACACCAAGCATTTAAGACACTTTCTCTCTCTTCCCTGTCCTCCTTCTCTTTACATGGCTGCCAGCACCAATTCCAGTAGCAAAAACACCCCTCTCAACCATCTTTCAACCACCAAACATCCACCACTTACAAGCCCCAACCACCCCTCTCACCCCACAAACATCAAGGATCTTTCTTACCTCTTTTCAATCACAAAGTGAGTGTTATTTTCACCCCAATGCTAATTTTTGTTTTAACTCTTGATCTTGTTGGTTTTTGTTTCTTATTTTAGTTGTTCCAGTGATAGATTATGCTGTTTTTATGGTATTAAGAATCATCTTGGTGATGGATCATGTTGGAGTTGAAGATAGGGTTAGGGTTTTACCTTAATCATGCGTGCTTCATGTTCAAGTGTTGAATTTTGATTGTTTTAAATGAGATTTTGTGATCTTGGCATTGGTAATGAATATCAAGATGTATAAGCTGATTTATATAAGTTAAAGAGTGATTTTAGTGGGTGGTTATGTGAAGAAAAGATTGCAAATATGTGGTTATTGAGCTGTCAACAAACCTAAAATAGGGGCCACTTTGGGATTAAACTGGTAGTGTTCGGCACATCCAGAATTCATAATGTTTAGTGTAGTGATACCTTGATGAGTTATCTTTTAATAGGAGTTGGAATTACTCAATTTGGAGATGTGTGGACAATGTTATGATCAATTTACTTAAGATTATGCAGAATACATTGAAACTGGGAACGGAACTGAAACAGTGATTTTACGGAACAACTGGTGTTGATTGGGTCACTGAAAAATTGTGCCTTTTGGTATGTCGATAGTTCAATGAGTTGTCTTTGAAATTCCTTTTGAATTGCCTTAATCCGAGTTCTGTGGAAAAAGTTATAGTCATTTTGCTACGACTGCGCAGATTGAACTGAAATTATGCATGTCTGTGTTCTACCCTAATTTTAGGGACCTTACCAGATGAATCATGATTTGTGTCCTAAATCAAAGTCTTAGTGCACATTATGAGATTTCCATATTGTGGTTTTATATCTCAATTGGAGGTCGGTAGTGAAAGATATGGATTTTCCAATGCATGTTATCAATGGTAATATGAGTGAATGTAGAAATTGAGACATTTGGAAATATTATCAGAAGTTTCTATATAATTATGGGTATTTTCAGAAGTTCAACATGTTTGATTATGTACAGAAACTTACTTGGGTTGATAACTGAGTTAAACAAGTATGAAAATAAAATTTGGGAAATAAGCAGCATAATAACTCCAAATCAGTGTCCTTTAGAGCAGGTTAGGATGTTATATGAGCTTTTATGAACCTTACAGCACCCCTTATGGCATAACCATTTGTCACCCATTTTAGAAGCATTAACCATTTTATTATCCGTTTCAAAAGTATCACACTTTTCATTATCCATTTTAGAAATATCAGAAACCCATATTTCATTTATATCAATTAAAATCTTTTCATTATCACCTCAATCATTTTCATTTGGTCTATTTAGCTTTAATTTAACTTGTATTAACCATAACTAATTTAAAACAGTTCATTTTAATTTAACTTGTCTTATATTGCATTAAAATAAGTTTATTATATTGAAATGCACAAGTTATGCATCCCGTTTCATTACTTAATTTCTGTTACACATACTTTTACTTACTCAATTATGTGAGTAAAGATCATTTACTGACAACACATACATACAATGATATTTATGAAACAAAGTTGAGGCCTACTTATCGTTCCCCATTTTGCATAAGTGCTATCAAATCAGATGACATTTTTGAAACAGCTGACTTATATCAAGTCAGCTGATGTTTTTAAAGACTTAAGGTATGTGCATTGCCTGTATCTTTAGAAATCGCAGTGTATTTATCAACGTTATTATGTTTTGGTAAGTACATCAATGAATCCATTGTACAGTGTTTGATCAGATAATTAGTGACCCCGTCAGTTATCATCTATAGGGCATTCGCCATTCAGTTACCCGCACAACTTCAGACTAGGTCCCCCGATCGGCTTAGCAGGTGTACACCTATCAATAGATCGTAATAGTATCAAGGGGTTCACTATAAGATAATAACTAGCAATGCAACTTTACGTCATCTTATTCACTGTTTTAACTAAATGAATTGCAAAGCGGCCTCAATTAGTGTTTCAATGATCATTTAACATTACAAGAATGCATATATTGAGCTTCGGCTTACAGTTTAAAATATTTTCATGTTTTGTTTTAGATAAATGCTTAGAGAATCATCTTCATGCTAGTAAACCGGCGCAAGAGAATAAGTTGAGCAACGGAATCTGGATGGACTAACACTGCGACAGTGTATGCATATTTTTAGAGCAGTATATTGAAATGTTCAATGGATGCAAATACAGATTACATGGTGAATTATTTATACTAAGGTGTAAAAACCTCATCTTGATTAACAGTTGATTATTTATGGATTGATCAGGTGTGTATGTGTATGATTGAAGTTATGTGTAACTGTGTTATTTATAGCACTCCTGTTTCAAGCCTGGTCCTTTTGAATGATGATAATGCCCCTATCATTGGGTTGTCTAAATGATAATTAAGGGGTTAATTAAAGAAAATACAAGCAATGAAACATGTTTAATTTGGGGGCGTTACACAGTAGTTTAGTTTAGTAAACTGGTCATTTACTTTGGTTCCCAAGTTCATTTCAGCTTGGTATGAAATAAAGTGTGTAAGGCAAATTCGCACTTTGAAAGTAATGCCTAGCAAAGTTCAGGTTTTATAGGTTCAACGCGCTAGACCATTCAGCTGAATCATCCAGTTGAATTATTTAGCGGCCTAAATGCTATCCATATTAAGGTATTTCAGCAACTAAGGTAGGGAATGCAATGGACAGCAATCGGGGTTTGCCTAAGGTACTTCGAGTTAGTTAGGAACGTCATATACAATCACCGTACAACCCTTTTTATTTTATTCTAAAATCACTTAATCTCATATACAATAATTTCGAGACTAATGGCCAACCAATGCTGATTTTTAGTTTAGCAGAACCTACATAATTTCATACATATAAGCATATTTTCACAATCTTACTATTTTTTCAGTAATTCGAGGCTTCCTCCTCACATCACCCTCCACAATATCCTCAAAAATAAAATCATCATTTCAACCCAAATCATTCGAAACAACTCCGTTTTAGTTCTAATTTATCATGAACAGCCGAATAACTTGATTTCTAACCTCGATCAATCTCGACCCCAAATATCGTAACTCAACTTGCAAATTTTTGGACAATTATGCCTCAACTTAACTTTTAAAGAACCTACTAATTTCACATAATTGCATAATAAATTGATAAAATTTATAAAATTACTTCACATCAATCATTATGCTCAATTAGCATGTAAATAAAAACGTCATAGCCAATTAAATAAAACATAGTCAATGAAAATACTAATCTAAATACTTAGCTCCAGAATAAAACAATTTTCGATTATTACATTCTGCCCGCTTAAAAGAATTTCGTTCTCGAAATTCTAAAGTCTAGAGTATAGTAAAACACAGAATTCGCATACACCTGGCATGAACCATCTAAACTCACAATATAATCCATAATCGTACCTTATAACTAAATATAGCTCTTCAAATCGGTGAAACAAAAGGTTTATAGTATCCAATCTCCTCTTCCTCGATCCTCTTTACGTGTGTACTATCTCTATTAAGGTGCCGAGGGCAAATCGCCTAGAAGAGCAGTAACTGAATTGGCATGTACAACCTTTTCAAACTCATGTTAAAACAAAAGTTAAAACAAAAACCACTGTATATTGAAGCACATAACTTGGCATTTAGGGAACCTTTTATACATAATAATTAGTGGCACCAATGAAGCTTGAGTCAAAGTACATAACTGAATCAATTTCATCCTAAAGCATGAAAGAATCAAATTATTTTATGATTAAATCAATCCACTAGGGCTTCTAAATCACCATGGGTTAGTAGGGACACTGCATAACACTACATAGTATCATATGAATAACAAAAACACGCAAACATGACATACAAGCTTGTAACAATATCACATAGAACAACATCGCATAGAACAACATCTTAGCATTCCGCACCTAAGAATAATCAATGTCAATTAACTTTAAGTATCTGTAATGGGCAAATCTATGGGCAATACATGGAGCTATCAATTAATTAACAAGTCAAGGGAGCAGCTCGGATAAGAAAATGATATGCTAAGAATGTAAGTCGATCAGCTGTAGACATTCAGTACATTTCTCATGTATAGTTTGTGTGGAGGGGGCGATGAGGTTGGGTTGGCGTAAGATTCTTATATCTAATAATACATTTATAACGTGACTTCTAGTTTAGCTACCTGGCTAAGCTACTTTAAAGAGGGGTCCTCACTTGTAGTTCTTATAGATTATGGGTTATAATGGGGTTAGAAGAGCAATCACTCAGTGCCCTTAGGCTAATGCCTCTGGTTATTCTTACAACCATGATTATGAAATGGAATATTTTCATCCAGAGTGCATAGTGAAGTGGATGATACACAGGCAAGGTAAGCACATCTCCATACAGGTGTGGGTTTATATGGTTGTCAAACACTAGTATATAGAATGAAAGCATGACGATAAGATAACATAACAATCCCAAAGCACCAATGGCAACAATCGTATTGAGTAAATACAATCACAACTCTAAGGTCTCCCCAACAGGCCCATCACATAATTTATAGTACAAGGCAATCTAATCCCATTAATTTATAAGCCTCAGATCATTTGTAAAAATGATTATTTAGCACGTACTCATTCATAATTCTTAAGGCCAAGAATTCAAAGACAATCAGAGATACATTAACATGCCATCTGTTCAAGCATAAAACGCACAAGGATAATCACTTGTGAATACAAATTTCTATGGCCGCATGATCATGTTAAGGAACACATAATTAAGTAAGTTGTCACTGAAACAAAATAGAAGGAAATCAGGTACTCAAGATTATACCGAATAACAAACCAAGAATCTATCACCCTACCTAGATAAAAGTGAAGTGGTTCATCAAAGTCAACCATATACATAACCACACTCAAAGGTGTGCAAAATAAGATTTTCATACTCAACAATTCATTCGTGAAACACATCAATGACTGTTCCATGATGGAGCTAAGAAACCATGTAAGCTCCTATGAACTTTACATTAGACATATTACCACATTAATGCTCGAAAACACTTGGATGCACTCATTGTCATACAGGAGTGCACCTATACGACCATATGTAGATGTGATCCTTTGATTGTAACCTATACTCACAGGATAAGTTTTGGTCTTTCCTAGAATGATTAGAAGATGGCCACTTAAGTTTTGGTCTTTCCTATAATGATTAGAAGCTAGCCACTTACAAGTTGACAATCATTTTGAAGTGAAGAGAACGACATTGATGGCCTTATGTGCATGTCCAGATGGTCTATGGAGCACATATGCCCATATGTGGTCGTATGTGCCCTAAAGACTCATAATATGAAAAGACGTCGGTTATCTAGAGACTTCTATGTTTCAAACTTGTTATAATGCTTAGGCGTACACAGGTAACATACGAGCCCTTTCCTCTAGTAGGTAACAGTTCCAAAGCCTATTAGGTTCTTCCTTCCTTTTTCTTTATAGGTATTTTAAGGTTTCATATATGTGAAATGTTACCAATCCAAGACAAGAATGACGGTCCTTACGATAGAAAGCATGTCACTTGTTTGACAAGGTAGTAGTCACATGATGAAAAACAAAGAATCTAACATGTAGATGACACGAAGCCACTAAATAACCATAAAATAGTAACAATAGCATATAGGTGACAACCATAGTCATATGAGATGATGGGGAATACACTTATGCAACAAGCAAGTGGGTCCACAACCATTAGTCAAATTTGCATGCTCATATATGAAAGTCTCCCTTAATCCCTTTAAACTATTCATAATTTTAAAAAGGAAGGTACGATTTAGTATGATCTTCAAACGTAGGAAATGACCTTTAATCACCTTGCCAATGGTTTATTATTAGGAAGTCCAAAGCGGTACACATCTCGACATACACACATTCACAAAAGCACCCAATTACATTAAGGACACATGTTCATGCATTTAAACCCATGCATTATTATATAATAGATGGTAGTCTTTGAATACGAGAGCAAAACATAGCATGCTAATTAAAAAGGTTATAACATTCAAAATCTTTAGGTTTTGAACATGGAGAATAGTTCATCCTTTTTTAGCCCCTTTTCTACCACATTTGAGTACGTCTGCTCTCTATGTTAAGAGGTCTAAGGAGCATATAGTACATAAGGCAAAAAATAAGCCTAGAGCCACTGATTTCCAATCTTTTGAGTTCAAAATAAAGTGAAAACTTTACTAAATCATCGACGGTGCATGCACGAAGACAATCACTGATGGAACCAGCACTTAGCTCACTCAAGAGAACACAAGTCATTTAGCTTATATTCTAGCACGTAACTCACTTTTCCAGTTCATCGATTTACTCTAGTCACATAGCAATTATGTAGTCAGATCAATTAGTACATTCGAAACACAATACACTCTAGGGTACTCCTTATAACATGTCATCACTCGAGACGTACCTAAGTAACTATATGAAAATGTAAGACTCTGGTCACAGTTTGTGGTCGTAAAACCTTGCTCTGATAATATCTGTAACACCTCTATCCTCTAGGGTTAAGGACGTTATTGATTTCTAAAATTCTAGAGTGAAACAAACATAGTTTCACCTAAAAACTGACCACAACCTAGGCTCAAAGCCTTCCACTAGGTCCCTGCAACTAATAATACATAAAAGACGTATCCAACCAGCTCGACGGCTACATGCTGGAGATTACAACTCTATGGGCCACTTGTCGGGAGTACACCAAGTATAAAGTTTAATAAGAGAAAGAAATAAATGGTACAACTCAATGGATCACACATTCAGAGCACTGAGGTTTACATCTCATAAATAGTTACAAACAACTAAACCAAACGACCAATTATTTAGATGGTTGGTTTACTTGGCCATACAGAGTAATAACTATAGTTACATCATCCAACACATGAACTATAGTAATTAACTACATATATCCAAGAAATTATGAATACATTGCATAACATCATTCAACTCATGATCTACATATATAACTTCTTATCCAATGTCGGGGAGTGTTTTTGGCTCGGCCTACATGAGTTAAACTCCACTTGTCAAATCAAGAACCAGGGGAAAATGAAATAGAGAGGGGATGAGCTACCCACACTCTTAGTGAGTGATTCTCAACCCCAAGAAAACAAAAGAGTTATACACAATACTTTCAGGTAAGAAACACACAATATCATATTTAATATCACATAACAAACATATAAGATTACTGATATCCCCCAATACCTCAATAACCTCTAGAAGGTAAATGACATCCCTTTTCTTCTTCTATTCCACACATACGAACTCTTAATTTGCCTAACCTCGGATGCTTGTAACTTAGCAATGACAACCACCTATTACACTTATATTGCATCACATAACAAGCAGTAAGGACTTAATAGCAGGTTGTCTCAAGCTACAATCTAGGCATGGGAATTGTAAGGCATTCAGTTCACACATAAGCACTTACTATTGAAGAGTTCAGTTAGAATAACCGATGGCAGTTCTTTTCATGAGAAAATGAGGTTAACTCATAAGAAGACTAGAACCTTTACTTAAATCGAAGTAAGCACTTACAAAAACAATTGTTATTCACAAGAAAGTCATTTAGAATCCAACAAGGCTCTTTTGAAGAGTACGTCCACTTTTCCAAATGTTTGCACTATTATAATCCTCGAATGAAGAGTTTTCAAAACATAATAGTTAAGAAATCATTTTTGGTGGCATTGTATTTACATATTTATGCTCATTCTGGTGCAATGGTCACTGACATTTCATAGTAACCCCAGGCCTCTCATAACCAGTGCACATTTATCCTTGTCAAGATCTTCTAGTATTGCATTTATGGGTCTACTCCCTAGGGATTAGGATGCTCGTATGTTGGGTCTGCTCCATAAACTATGTCCAACCAATAAGCACTATTCTGCTAGTGTAAAACATTTGATATGCACCTCATATTCAACACGTTTTGTATAGAAGTTTCTATTGTATCACAACAATACTATCTCCACTTTTAAGAAGGCCAACATGCCTTAATAAACTCAAATTGACTTATAAGAAGCATATAACCACTCATTTCGGTAAAGTATGGTTACGAGTTATTGACCAAGTAAGGATTCACTTTTTCAAGGAAAGGAATATTAAAACACATTTTAGAAGCAAATAATTCACAACTTATGCATAATTGGTTCCAGTTACAAGCACTCAGCAATTTTGTTCTCTAAATCAGTTATTTACTTCCACTGCCAAGTTCATTTCAGCTTGGTATGAATATAAACGGTCTAAGGCAAATTCGCATTTTTAAAGTAATGCCTAGACACGCTCAAGTTTTCCAGTCCAAATGGTTCAACATGCTGGACCGTTCATTTGAATCGTTCAGCAGCCTAAATGCTATCCATATTAAGGTATTTCAACAGCTAACTTACTTCATGTTTGCTAGGAATGCCATATATAATCAGTGTTCAACCCTTTTTATTTTATTCTAAAATCACACAATCTCATATACAATAGTTTTGAGATTAATGGCAAACCACTACTTTTAGTTCAGCAGAACCAGCACAATTTCAGACGTATAAGCATATTTTCACAATCTTACTATTTCTTTTAGTAACTTGAGGCTTCCTCCTCTCAACACCTTCCACGATATCCTTAAAAATAAGCTCATCTTTTCAACCCAAATCATTCTAAACAATTATGTTTCAGTTTTAATTTATTATGATCAATCGATTAACTTGATTAGTCCCAAACAATTCAACAAATCAAGCAACTCAACTTGAAGATCAATTTATACCAAATAACCAAATTATCCTTTCGCAACTCTTATTTCCAACACATTTAGATCATCCCAAACCGAATCAAATAATTTAGGAATCTAGCAATAATCAAAACAACTCAGAAAGGGTTGTTAAAACATGCAAAATTATTAGTAGTTTAGGAATTGTGAACACCCACTGTGATTCCAAGCTAAAGTACCTGATTTAGGGTTAATTGAGGTGAAGTTGGGACTATGTTTAAGTCGCCTTCCTTCTCCGTGTTGCTAGCCTGTGCAGCTCCTTCTCCCTGGCAATGCTACTACCATTATTCTACCTTCTTTCTTCCCTGTTTTGATCTTGTTTCGGTGGAGACGTCGGTGGTGGCAAGTCGTGGAGGGTTGCGATGTTCGTGGCAAGTTGATGAGGGTTAGGCCATTAGGGTTTTGTCATGTCACCCACCTTCTTATGACACCCTTACAGGATGCAGTGCCAGCAGCC
>NCQV01089983.1:0-20700 GCA_002740545.1 Lophocereus schottii | reverse complement strand
TTCTCTTATTTTGTTCTCAGTTCTCTCGACTCTCTACTTGCCCAGAGTCTCTGCTTTCGTCCTCAACCCCTCACTAGCTCACTCAGACACTCACACAGCCATGGCCACCAGTCCCACGTACTCTCTCTCTCTCACTCTCTGCCCAATGCCAGTTGCAGATGCTGTCGCCTCCACTTCTCCTTAGCTATCCTCCTATGTCCCAAATCCCAATTTGAGCTAACTCTCAAAAATTTTCAATTTTTGTTTTTAATTTTGTTATTTTATAAATAATTATATTTATTTTACTGATTTTAGTTAGATTCATATTAAATAATTGATTAATTTAGTGAGTTACTCATGATTCCTAAATTGAAAAATGAGGATTTTAACCTAATTGTCTTCTTGATTGAAGATTTAAAGTTACGCTAATTTTATTTGTAATTGCTTCCTTATTTGTGTTTAGTTTATTAATTTTTATTAAATTTGTGTTGAATAAGTGGTTAATTTATATATTTACTTATTAATTAAAAATTTAGGTTTTGCCTTTCTCTTTCTTGATTGACAATTTAGAAATTTACGCACTTTATTTTTAGAATTATTAAAATTTATATTATGTATATTATTAATATCGCTTCACATAACTTTCAATCCTACCTCTACTTCTGTAATAGAAGATGTCAAAAACCTGAGTAAGTGTCCAAAAATAAAAATATAAATGAGACCATACTGTGCCCTCTCGAATCAAACCCAAAAAATCGAGATGATAGGTCTTGTGCTAGCCACACAGGCCAACACAGATTCAACATGTCATTATTGGGAAACGGCATAATAAAAGTTGTCCCCTTTAAGCTGCTGATGCACACGCAGGACGGTGGAGCCAGCCCCACCAAACGGGCCTTGCTAAGGTCACCAATCGTCATCCATGCTCTTAGCCAATCAAATTCTCCAAGTGTCGAGCTGTGCGGAATATCTGAGGTGTGTCCATGTCATTGAATGTACCATATGGCGGGCAACATGTCACACAAATTAAGGCTGGCGATGGCGAAACCATGGGGTTTCAATGGAGATGGTTGTTTAATATGATAGACTATTTTATTTATTTTTTTTAATTTTATGAGATTATAGATTAAAAAATATATAATATTTGATTTTTTGTGTCAAAGTTGTGGTAAGGCCGGAAGGGAAAGCAAACATAAGGCAAAATCCAATTAATTATCATAACTAATAATAAACTGTAAAATTTGATATTTACTTATCAATTAGACAGAAGAGATTTCTCCTACATTCTCATATTTATACCAAAAAAATCATTTTTTTAGTCCCACACTATTATTGAACTTCTATTTTTAACAATCTTTATAAGTTTCTATTAATTACAAAATTATTTTCATAATTTATTATTGAGTAATCCATATAATGCTAATTTTAATAAGTTCTTTAAGATATGGCAATATATGGTGACAGGGAATGAAAATGAATATACCGGAAATAAAATTAAGAAAAACAAAGAAGAACAAGTGAGGTAAGGGGGTCAATACACCAATGAAGTTTGGAAAAGAAAGCCAATGTAAATAGAGAATTACATGAAAGGTTGAAACATTGTATGATGAAATGAAATGGAAAAAACATATTTGAACACACGACTCGGTTTTTAAATTGCTTCACTTCGATATAGCCTCAGCCAACTTAATTAAATGTGAGTTACGCTTTCACATATAGATCTTTTTTTCTAGCATGACCATCCTTCCCCTAGTTACATTACTAGCTTTCGTCTCTTTGTAATTAAGGGAATGTCACGATATAAGTCATCTACATTAAGCCTTTGTATCCAGTTCACTTATTTTAAGCCTACGCTCCCGGAATTACCATATAAGTGTTGAAGGGCTGCCAATAAACTCTCAATTTTGAAGGGTGGAAAAAGAAGAAAAACACCAGCAAGCTTATTCTGTTGCTGATCATGAGCTAGCAACTTTGCTAGAGGTGGTAAAGAAATAAAGGTGAGACTATATTAGCTAGGGCCACGAGGCGTTGCCCTTCACCCCCAACACCCCCCCCAAAAAAAACCAACCCCTACCTTCCCATATTCATTGTTAAATTTAGGAAATACGTAACAATAAGTATTAAATAGATTTTCAGTGTTAAAATAGGTTTTCAACTAATAAATACAATGTTATTAGAAAACAAAGCATTGACAATAATGTTGGACCAGAGAAGTAATTATTTTTGACAATGAATGTGGGATGAAGAGGGTAGAAAATAACAAGAAGGGCCCGTTTGATGAGAAAAACTGGAACGGAATGGAATCAAGACTTGAATCCTAAAAGGTTGGATCTGGAATTTGAATCCTGAGCTCAATTGTTTGGTGAAAATTGGAATGAAATCAAGTTACAGTCCTTATTATGTAGTGAGTGGTCATAGAATGGAATCAAAGCTTTTAAAAATATTATATGTAATTATAAGTTATTTATTTGATAATTATTATTTTTACTTTGTCAAAATGAAGGTTTAGCAACGACTATAGATTCTTGAAGATGATTTCAATTCTTTGTAATCACACATTGTGAATCACAACAAGTGTAGTAGCAAAGACTATAGCTCTTAAAGCTACAAAACGCTTAATGTGCAGTGATTTGTGCTGCCAATCACTAATATCTAGCCCTTCGTGGAAATAATTCGAAAAAATTCTAAAAATCAGTTAAAATTAGCAAGGGAAACATATGAAAAAAAACCCATGAGCATAAGCAAGTACAAAAAATTGAAAAACGTTCTAAACTTAAGCAAGAACTGGTGGATGGAAACAAATTTGAAAATTCAAACAAAAAATCAGCAAGCACATAGAAGATGGCACCAAAAAGAAAAAAAAGCAGATATAGCATAAGAAATTTGAGTGAAAATTAAATTTCCTTGCGATGGATGGCAATAAAAACTAACTTTCATCAATGAAGGAATAGTTTCAAATAAAAAGCAATCAATCCCAAAGAAGATGCAGATCTACCATGGCCATATTTTCAACCACCAAAAAAAAAAAGAATTGAATGGACATGGTGGTTGACTGTGGAATAAGGTTGCAGATGGTGGCTAGCGATGGTAGAAGGCGGCGAGTCATATGATAGCGGGAACTTAGTAGCAACTGACGGCGAAGCTTGGTGATGGCAAAGTTTGTGGGTGGGTACGAAATGAAAATGCAAATGGAATGGTGAAAGTGAAACACGAGATGATTGGAAAAATGAAATTGAATTTGTTTTTTAAAAATTTTTTAAATATAATGCTAATCCCTTAGGGGTTGAGAACTTAATACCCTTCATAGGCGGTGGCTGACTTTCGTCAATGAAGGAATAATTTCAAATAAAAAGCAATCAAACCCAGAGAAGATGCAGATCTACCATGGCCATATTTGCAACCACCAAAAAAAAAAAAAAAAGAATTGAATGAACGTGGTGGTTGACTGTGGGATAAGGTTGCAGACAGTGGCGGGCAATGGTGGAAGGCGGCAAGTCGTATGATAGCGGAAACCTAGTGGCAACTGGCGGCGAAGCTTGGTGATGGCAAAGTTTTTGGGTGGGTGAGAAATGAAAATGTGGAATGGGGAAAGTGAAACACGAGATGGTTGGAAAAATAAAATTGACTTTGTTTTTCTTTTATTTTNNTAAATATAATGCTAATCCCTTAGGGGTTGGGAACTGAATACCCCTCATAGGTGGAGGGATTCAAGTCTCTTATGGTTAGGGGAACTTGAAACTTGGGGATATCAAGCCCCTTTCTTGAAAATTCCCACCAAACAATAAAGAAAGGAACTTGAACCCTAAAGTTTCAAGTTCTATTCCTGTTTTCTTCACCAAACAGGCCATAAATGTGTTTATAAATTTAATGTAATACTAAGGAGCTCCTGTAAATAGTACAGTTGATTAACAACTTGTACATGCAGATAATGCCGGTAAAAAGTTGTCCGACCTGAATATGCAAATTTATCCAACTCGGAAAAAATAGGTACGATCATGAATTGTTTGTCCTAATTTTAAATCTAAACACAATATTTTTTATATTTCTATTGTCCGAACCAAATTTTGACCGATTAGCTTTTTTCGAATTGACCAACCCCCAAAAAAACTAGGTAGTGGACACCAATTTCTTGTCTAAATGTTGACGTTGTCTAATTTTTCCAACTCGAATTTGACCCAAACTTGAATTTTTGCTGTCGTTGCATGCAGAGTATCTCACAACTACATATAGTGGGGCTTTTGAAGTGAGAGGCCTGCCTTCATTCATTTTATTCTTTTGGTTCCTTTTTGTTTCGTTTTGTTTTGTTACTTTGTTGGTATCAATCTTGACTCTTGCTTCCCTTCAATTCCTTGTTAAAGGGAGTCTTTGGTCCAATTTCGATGAAATTGATTGAAATGGGTAATGATTTTAGCAGGCATAAGATCGGTTTTTAATTCTTGTTCCTATATGTTTAGTTCAGTTTAGAAATGAGTTCAATGTAATTAAAAATGATACCTAAAGGTATGTGTTTATGTAAACCCAAACGGTGGAAGAGGTTAAACTCATAACTTTTTTTATTTTATCACTCCGTGCCAAACATGATTATGGGTAAAAAGTACCCTAACCAAACAGAAGTACTTTTTTTTAGAAAAAGATAGATAATTATTATTGAAACTTGTCCACAACATAGATACTACAGAAGTGAAGATTGCATTAGGAACTAAATGATCAAATCACTCCAATCCACTGTACAACACTTAGCTCATATACATGCTACAAATTGTATTTGCTTCACAATATCATCACAACCTCAGCTTCTATTCTTAAACATCTTTAAGTTATGCTCTTTCTAGATTCTGTAAACAAAACTAGAAAATGTTGCCCTTCTCTAGTTACAAGAGTCAGACCCGCCTCGACATTTTGTGTTATACCGTTTCACTTCCCTCCTCAATCCCTAGCATCTGAGTCTTTGTTTTGACAATATGAAGATCTTAGACCAGACTGCACTAATAATAGAAAATTTAAGAAAATGTGTTCACAAGTTTCCTGGTTAGCTGTAGAACAAAAGGTACATATGTTGTTCATAACAATCCCTTTTTTTAGCCAAGAAATCAAAAGTCATCAATCTCTCTTGAACTATGCAGGAATATGAGGACTTACGTTGATGCAGAAACTTCGGTTCAGTCTTGCCTAGAGATTGCTATCGACGAGTTAGGCAGCTACTAGAGTCACGAGTGAAGTCCATGCCCCAAACTCGAATCATAAAGATGCCTAGATTCGTATGAGGGAGAGGACAGAGAGCATATTAGATCTAGGGAATGTTTGCTTCTTAGTTGTCTATCTTTCCTGATCTAATCACCCCCATTTTATAGTAGCAAAAAGCTTGTAATAGAATCATGGCATTGAATTGGCTGATTAATACTGAATTAATCACCTTGTACAGCCAAATTAAATGGTGATTATGGTGTAATTATATGTGAGATTGAGTGACCGTTGCTTCATTGGTCAACAGCTTCTACTTGGTCACATAAACCACAAGTCTTATATCTCTTTGCCAACAAATTTCTTCACGCTTCATACTAAGAATTGAGTGTGCAACCAAAAACAAATAAGTACTATTATATCAAATCACCATCTAACTGATATTACACTTTTATAAAAATAATACCCCAAATCATTTAGACATCTCCAACAACATACAATGTCCCCTTATGCCCATCGATATATCAAATGATTATATATTGACTACAATCACCTAGGCTTGATATGGTGATGGGGAAATGATTCTTCATTAGACAATTAAAAATAATCCATCTTAGTAGAACTACATTGCTAATGTGTCATGCTAAACCGCATACATCTTACCCTTTGGAAACCACATTAAGGTAGCAACATCATGCTTCAAGTTTATACTACAAATCTAAGTAAAATTATTGCCAATGAGGGTCACACAGTGACAAGGAAAGGGAACTCGCTTGTCATGCATCAAATAGCTCAATGTTTAGCACACACAGTATGAAAGTCGTCACAGATAGCTCCCACTAAGTTGGGCATGTCACTTTTCTATGCCATGCGAATCGTAATTCTGGCTTTTATGAAAAAACATACCTGAGGCACCATATCAACATTCCTAATGTTAACCTTGGTACCCACCATTCAGCTATAAGGCTTCGGTATGAAATCATTGTATTTCATATTCAGCTTTCAAAAGTCTCATCTTAAACTTACTAAGGCGACTACCAGATTTTACAACTTATCATCCATACAACACAAGTATAATGATAATTCAACATCACACACGCATAGTGTTAATATTAAAAAGTCTCATCCTGCCCACTTCTAAAGTAGCAGGGCAGTTGTCTGTGTTACTAGACCAATCAGATGTCGATGATATTCTAATGTGGCTTATAATGCAATTGTGTATTTATGAATGTTTGAAAAGAAACAACAATCTTTTTTTTCATAAATACCTCATATAAGAAAAACATATCCATCGTACACTTAGATACATCCAAATACTAAGTCCTACATAGACCTAAACTCATCACAGGGGTTTTAAAAGCGTCTCTAAGAATAAACTTTGTTGAAGGATTTGCTATCATCTTCCTAGTAGATATATACTTAATGGAAACATCTTTCTCTTTTATGGCATTTCAAATAAAATGATAACGCCTCTTGATAGGCTTAGTTTTGCTATGGAACTTCAGATCTTTGGCAAATTGGATGGCAACAGTATTATTACACATCATTTCTATAGGATCATCAACTCTAGGAGTGAGATTGAGATCTTGGAGAAAACTCCTAAGCCATATAGCCTCTTGAGGGGTAAGGCAGCAAGCAACATATTCTGCTTTCATAGTTGAAAGTGCTATGCAGTTTTTTTCTTACTGTACCAAGATATGACTCTTTGCTTAGGGTGAATATATATCCTGAGGTAGACCTAGACTCATCCAGATCGCTTCCCCAATTAATATCCGAGCATCCTCTTAACATAAGCTCCCCACCCTAGTGGCAAAGGTCCAGGTTACTTGTACCATGTAGCTAGCGAAAGATTATCTTGACAGCTTGTCAATGACTAGGCCTTGCATTATATTCTTAACGACTTACCAAACCAAACACAAAGCAAATACTTGACTGTTGTACACAACACGTCATACATTAAGCTTCCTGTTCCACATGCATAGGGAACATTGCTCGTTCTCTCCTTTTGTTTGTCAGTTTTAGGGCATTAGTCATGACTTAAGGTTAAAACCTTTTCAACTAGGGTGTCCACGGGCTTAGAATAATGCATCCGAAAGTGTTCCAAGATTTTATTAATGTATGCTTCTTCACTACAACTAAGAAGATTCTTGGAATAGTTCTGAGTTACATCTACACCTAGAACATACCTAGCCTCACCCATGTCCTTCATATCAAAGATAGAGGATAACCACTACTTAATGGTTTTGATCATCTCTATGTTGTTTCCATCAAACAGTATGTCGTCAATGTATGAAGTAAGGAACATAATCCCCTCCATAGTTTTCTTGACATACACATAATGGCCTTTAGAAACCATTTTTAAGCCAAATGAGAAAGATTTCTACTATGAAAAGCAGTCTTTCTATCCATTTGAAACAATTCTAAATTTAAATGGACAACTAGGGCCAAAAGTAAGCCAATAGTGATAGTTCCCACCACAGAAGAAAGCGTCTCTTCGCATTCTATCCCCTTAATTTAGGTAAACCCCTTCACTACTAAACGGGCCTTCAACTTATTGATAGACGCATTAGCCTGGAGTTTTATCTTGAACACCCACTTGTTTCCAATTAATTTACATTAGGAAGGTAGGCCAACCAATTTCCAAACCTTATTTCTTATCATAAAGTTCATTTCATCCTCATAGCATCCATCCACTCTTTATAGTTTGGTGAATCAATAGCCTATTGAAAAGAGGTAGGCTCTTCTAATTCTAAAGGAATGTACAAGAATATCTCTCTTCGATTTGAAAATATCATCTAGAAATTCTTTCAAGCTCACTTTACTTGAGTCTAGGACCTTCGTTCGTTTGACTCACTGAGGCATTCCTCCCTCTATTTGTAGGAGGAGTAGAATCCTCAATGGGTGAAGAATCACTTCTACTATCCCTAGAGATATGGAATCCTGGATAAGTGCTCAGGAATTAGAGATTGAGGATGAAACTTATTCTAAGGCTGATTCTCATCATCTCTTCCAGACACTGGAAGCGTACTATGCTTAGTGACAGGGTGAGGGTTTAAATTCTCCTCCTCATTGAGAGATAGGAGTTCATCTTGTTATAACTCACACAACTTTAGGCCCTTTTTCATTTCACCAACACTAGAGAACACATCCTCAAGGAACTCAACATTGCGAGAACTTATTTTTGTTATACCACCATTAGGGTGTTATCTAAATATAACATATCTAGTAGAATGTTTAGGAAACCTTATGAACACCATTTGGTGGCTCTTAGATGAAGTTTCCCATGTTTGTGGGTTGAGTTGTGTGCATAACCAGTTGAACCCTGTGTGCATAAATGTTCTAAAGAGGACTTTCTACCATGCCATAATTCATATGGAGTGGCGGATGTGCTTTTACTTGGCACACGACAAAGAATATAGGTAATTGTGAGCAATGCATCCCCCTAAAAACTAATTGGGAGGTTAGCATGTGCCATTATTGACTTTACCATGCCAACCAATTTTTGATTCTTTCACTCTGCAAAACCATTTTGTTGTGGAGTGCTAGGAATTATAAGCAGCTTTCGCAGACCCTTTTTCTCACAAAAATCTTTAAAAATGTGTGAGAGGTATTCTTGATCATGATTAGTTGGAAGAGTCTTAACTCTATGTTCTAACTGGGTCTCTACCTCGACCAAAAAAACATTTGAACACGTTAAATGCCTTGCAGCGATACGATACCGATAATTGGTACATGTACTAGATCTTGAATAATTATCTATGAAAGTGAGGAAATAGAAACCTATGACATGGTTTCATATTCATGGGTCCACAAATATCATAGTGAATGAGCTCTAAAAAGCTTAGCGCCCTTAAATCCTTACCAAAAGGCTTCGCAATCACCTTGCCAGCTAAACATGACTCATATTAGATAACTTAACCTTAGTAAGTCAGTCTAAAAGACCTTTCTTAGCTAGTGTACTCATTCTATCGTGGCCAATATGGCCAAAACTAGCACACTATTTAATTGATTCAAAATCAGAATCAAAATGTGAGACAAAGATAGAATGAGAATTATTATAACAATCCTCCAAATAAAGCAATAAGAAATCGTGTTTCAAAGTAGCTGGCTAAACACATTGCCACCATACAAAATGTCCAATCTACCAAAACTAGAGTTAAATGAGAATCCAAACTTCATTAAAGAAACTAAAGATAAAAGGCAAACTTGCTTCCTAGGTACGTAGAGAACATCAAGGAGACGCAATGTATTCCTTCCTCATGATCTGAGCTTGTATGTCTTAACTCCTAGGAAATCTTTTCTCACTACCGTTGCCCAGCACGATAGTATCTGAACCACCAGATAGTGTTAAAAGTCCACAAAGCCAAACTATTTGTTTGTTGGCTCCCGTATTTATAATCTAATTAGAAAACAAATTAGCAACTAACGCATGGGAGCAAACATACAATTTAGGAGAATAAGTAGAGAATGGTACCTTGGGAGCCTTTGGACAATCCCAAGCATAATGCCCTTTCTTCCTATAATCATAGCACTTTATACACGCTATATGTTTTTCCCCATTACCTTCAACCTTTTACTTCCTAGCAATACCAACATTTGGCCCACCCTTTTGAGGGGAGTGAGAATCTTTCTTATATTACCAACCTTGTTGGTTCTTATTGTCTCTGGGCCTATTTCCCTTAGGAATAAAAGCCACTCTAGGAGTTCCGAACATTTTTAGACATTCTTCCTCTACTTCGAGGTGACTTTGTACTGCATCCATTTTAAGAGCCTGAATCACATTTAGGACTTGTTCCTCTATAGAGATTTCCTTACTTGCGGCCTTAAGATCACGAATCATGGCGCTTATGGTTTTTAGATGCTCAACCATGGTACGACTAGAGTCCATTTTGTGTTGCATCCATTTTAAGAGTGAGGTACGAAGCCTTGTCTCAAATGTCTATCCAAAATGGATTTTGTGTTGGTCCCACATGTCCTTAGCCACATGTGGGACATGCATCAAACTCTTCAATCAAATCATCATGCATGTAGTGTAATATAGTAAAGCATGCCCTCAGATCCTTCTTGGACTAGTCTTGGTAGGCCAGGAGACTTTCTTGATACTGTACAACAGTAGTATCAAAGGGCATGCTATCTTTATCTTTGTCTGATGGTGAAAACTTGGCTACCGTTAAGTGTTCTGGTAAGTCTCTTTCACTCAAAAGATACTGAATCTTTTGTTTTCACATGTCATAGTTAGTGCCGTCTAACTTCTGACTAGCGGATAATTCATCAATCATTACATTGTTCGTTGCCAGATCAACAAGCATTAAAAGAAGGACGTTAAGGCCCTTTTTCCTAAGCAATTAAATTATTAGAATTCCATAATTCATTTCATATGATCAAAAATTTAGCTATGCTAATAATCATCTCTTATAATCATGAATTAGAAATTTAAATAATTTAATTACAACATTCCCATAATGAAACACATTCATATGGCCCATAAACAAATTGACATTCATTGAATATCGTATACATATTTATTAAATTCATGCAAAACTAATTTACAAAACAATTATATGTAATATATGAAACAAATTCATATAACTTCAATCCAAATGATTATCTAGCAGTCACTTAGCATGCAATTTTTATAAATTCAGGTTGATTCATATATAAAATAAATTTATATGACAAACTAGCATATAATATTCAACATTAACCATATCAATGTTTTTATAACAAGTTAATGTCCTCTTAATCAAAATTAATTCAGAATTTCAATTCAGCTAAGGAACTGATTACTTGCTTCATCTCATATGAACTCGTATACAGTCAAAAACACAATCCAAAAAATATATATATATTCACACCACGCTATCTCACGATGTGCAAACATTACCTTCTCACCACACTAGCTGCATGTAAACTTAATTTTCTTATGAGTGTAAGCTTTGCTTAACTTTTCAATAGGAACTGAGTGACCCTGAATTGTAAATATTATTTGGTTTATGATCTTTGCACATAAAGAATATAGTCTTTGAAAATTATTTCCATAATCATATCAAGAGAGAGTTGATCACTAGCGCATAAAACTGGTATAACGTATTGACCCCTCTTAATTCTATGGGTAACCGTTCTATTAGCTCATTATGGCTCATAATGCTATTTTTTGCTATCCTTACTTGTAAAGGGTTTTTGGCTTTTTTCTACAAAAATTCTGAAAATAATGATATTTTTCTAAAGCATATAAAACAACCACTATCTATGTATGTGCACAATTCATATTTATTATATCCCTCTAAACAGGCCTTTATTAGGATATAGATGTTATTATATACCTTTATTGGGATATAGATATTATTAGGATTTATATTAATAGCCTTATAGCATATCTCTATTGTCATGTTTTTTGCTAATTCATCTTTATAGACTGGTTCACTAATAGTTCTTACTTTGTACCCAACGACGTTTTGTCTAGACTCATACTTCGATCTACAATGTGTCTTGTAGGTTCAAAACTTATTCTACTAATTTTACTGATCATGCTAAGTGTATCATATGCTTTTAGTTCTTCTTTAGCTAATGAAGATCTTTCTCTCTATTCTGATCTTGCACTCATACTCCTTAATAATTAGGATTTAATGGTAATTTTACCATCCTTATCAACTTCTATCACATTTTTTTAATTAATTTTTGTAGGGTTGGCGAAGCTAGATATCTACTAATGGTCAATCGTTATCTCTTGAGGATTAGATTTAATCCTCTGGATCTTTTGCACAGGGGCAAGACTTTCAAATTTTTCTGCATCTATTATTGTTACCTTAGTCCACTGATTTATGGCATTATCTAGTTTTTAGATTATTTTTCAAAATATTCTTAATAGGTATCCTCCGCGTTTCATGCCCATTCCAACTGTTTTTATCTTAAGGGATGTGAAGTTTTTAGTAAATTCATTTATTAGGCTCACATAATATCCAGGTTGGCAATTGAATCCTACTGATCCATTATATAAATTAGTCTTAATCTATGTGATAATTTGATTATTAAATTTGATATGCCTAATATCTTTACCATAATATTGTAATGGAAACTTGGACACTTCCAACATGGATATACCTATACTTTCTATCTTTGTTATGCTCACGGATGTTGTTTCAGTTAATGAGATTAACTTTCCCCACATCATGCTCACAATCTTTGATTTCTATATCTCCTTCCATTTACTTTTTAATTAAAAAATAAACTTTTTATAGATCATATCTTTCTAGATTATGGGAAGGATACAATCTCCTTTGACTGCTTTGTTACCATTGTATACAATAAACTCTTCTTTTCGAAGATCACCAAGACTAATCGAGCCACTTTTCATCATATGGATGATTCTTCTTAATCACTTTGTTCATATTCATTGTCTAGTATGATTTCAACAATTCCTTTGTTGTTATTTAGATTTAGGTCTAATGCCTCATCCTTACTAAGCTCAACAAAATCTAGGCTACTCAAGGTTTCAATAAGCTTGTTATTGTTCCTGTTTTTCCATTCATTGGCTTAATGTCCTACTTCTTCGCATGCCTAGTATTTGTAGTTATTTTTCCCTACAGTAAATAAGTTGTTTTCCTAAAAAATCTTCGTTTTTAGAACTTGGTTTGCTACAATATGTTCTTCTACATTTTTCTCCCCTTTGCTTATCAAAGCTCATTTTCTTATAAAATTTTCTTTTTCTTCTCCTTTCAGGTTCTTTTCCCTATTGATAAGGCAAATCTAGGCAAGTTAGGAACTACTTCTTAATTTTCTTTTACATTTGGA
Organism: Lophocereus schottii; assembly: GCA_002740545.1. Lineage (NCBI taxonomy): Eukaryota > Viridiplantae > Streptophyta > Magnoliopsida > Caryophyllales > Cactaceae > Lophocereus > Lophocereus schottii. Next base: position 7,749 of record NCQV01089983.1, on the reverse strand, counting down.
GATCAAGACATTAATCATTGACCTATTTTCTTAAATAAGAGATTCTTGAACCAAGGGTATCAACGGCATCTGCTCTTTTAAGCCATGCAATGTATTTTTCATGAATTATGGAATTCATAGGATATAACAATTTATCATACAACATACCAAGATTGGTTTTAGTACACCTAATTTTGTGATAATATTGACTAAATTTAGCAATATAATTTTTAAGATACCTCATATCCCATAATTCTATATCATTAATCTGTCTCTGCCATTCTCTTGCTTTTTCTCCGGAGTTAAGTTTAGCTCCGATAAATTCGGTTTCGATTTTCTTACATAGATTTTTGAATATAGCAGCTGGTGTTTTCATCATTCTTAGTGTATTTTTACCGTCTTGATTTAATAACTCATACTAGTCAGCTGTAGCGCCATAAAAATTGTGTCCAATATAGTTTAGGAAATTTGTTGCAGCCTAGGTAGTATTTAAATTTAAAACACTATTGATACCTTTTTTCCAATGCTCAAATATTTCCTCTCTATTACGAGCTCCATCGATGTTTAAAATATATTCGGTTTGACTAATTGGGGTAAGACCTATTTCTTTAAAGTAGTGGACTTCCTTGGGATAAACCAAATGGAAAAATCGATTGTATGTCCCAGTGGAACGTATCTTAGTGTCATAAAATTAGTATTTCTTCTAGAAAGTTCACCAAATTTCTCAGGTTTAAGAACAATAATTAGATTGGTCTCTACTTCACTTAAGTTTAGTTCTTCTCCAATCTCGTTGATTTCGCCTTCAACAACCACTTTACCATATTTTTTATCCAGTTTTCTTCGAAGTTCTTCTAATGGTAACATATTACGATCTTCTAGTTTAATCAAATTCATCTGCTCATATATTTCTTCTTCTAATTGGACATAATTTGTCTCTTCATTATCATCAGATAGTATGTCATGTTTATCGCTAATTGCTCCCATGATCTTCTTCAATTGTTCTAGGTTTTGTTCGTTTTCAAACATATTTTGTAGTTCTTCCAGATTATATTCATTATGCTCCATCCTCTTCTTCTTTTTTTACTTTCTCAGCTGATTTTTCAGTTAATTTTGCTTCTAACTCTTTTTGGATTTTTGTATCATGCAAAGGAAATTGATTTTTCTTTTTTGGATTTTAGAAAGAATATTTATGCTAAAATAGAGGGCCAACACTTAAAGTCGATTTCCCACTATCTCTAATTTCGTNAACTAAAGAAATATGGATTACGAATATTTGCTTCTTAATCTCATTAACTTCAGTGGTAATTTTGTTAATTCAACTTTTAATTCCAGAACTATATCAGCGATATATTCTAATTGAGATGTTACTGAAGTAGTTCCTTCCGGTGAATGGAAATATGCGAGTAATTAGGAGCAGGACAATTCGGTGAAGATACAAGCATTAAACACAGTTAATTAAGATAATTAAGCCCCTTAATTATCTTAATTATTTTTGATCACGTAGCTCTGATACCAGTTGAAAGAGATTTTCGAGCAGTACTATGAGTAGAAAACCACATGCACAAAATTAAATTTTTCGAAGTTAAGTTTTTAAGGATTGAGATTAAAATAAAAATTTAAAAACCTTAGGGGCTTGTTGCAATTTAAACAACTAGTTTTGACAAGTTTGGTTCCAGAAATTATTTATACCAGAGTTGGATGGACCAGAAAATCATTTCTAAAGCTGTAGGTTCTGAAAATTGTTTACGCCAGACTTTGGAGGTCCGAATAGAATCTATTCCCCTAATAACCCCCAGCCCTCCTTTCTGGCCTTTGTCTATTAGTTTTCAGAACCTTGTGGACTCTCTCTCTCTCTCTCTCTCTCTAAAATCCCAATGTTCTCCCACGAAGGCCTCTCAGTCTCTCACCGGGTTCTTCCTACCCCTACTCACTTCACTCTGCCATCCCTCTCGATTTCAATCTCAGTCTTTAACCAAGAAAGTCTGATCCCCAACTATGACCAACTCGGCCCACTGCTTAGCCCTTATCTTTGCCACTTGGTAACGATGGTCGCCAATATTAGTGAGCAGTGCACCTGGTTCCGCAGCTGAGACCACCCCCAGCACACCCAAATGACGACACCATCATCTATATGCGCACACAACCAAGTCCCACTGTCTTTATCTACTTGTATTCCGATAAAAATACCACTACCAATGTGTAAACTGGCCGCCAGCCAATTGCTAGAGGCCATCACTTGTCCAACTATCATCTTAGCGGTGCATGAATCATACGTGCCTCTACATTGAGTACTTTTGGGTGGTTTTTCAATGGGAGGAAATAGATTGGCGAGTATAGAGACCAACTGAAAGAAGAAAATGGTAAAAATCATCTTCGTTAGTGGCGCGTGACACAAACATGCCACCCCTCCTAGCGGTTCTGATGGGTGAGTCAAAATTTTCTTTCAGTTCAACCCCATTTTTTTTATATTTTGGGCTCATGGGTACTAGGTTGAGGTATACGTGAGTTCATTCGAGGGTCAAATTTCTAGATCTATCAATTGTTAGGGGCGAGCGATGGTTCGGGTAAGGGCACAACATTTTTTTTTCTTTTTCTTTTTTTTAAACAGATAATGACTTTGATGCATAAGGATTATCACAATAACATGAGGCATATGATTATTAGCAGGTTAGCAGTGGTTTCGATTTTTCATAATTTCATGTCGTGCAGAATAGTAATTGCTTAATCTCGATACGGAATTCAGTACTTCTATGACATAGAATCATACTAGTATGAGAGGGCATATTAGTTTTAAAAACATTAGCATGTGAATATAAGTTCATATTTTGTTATCGCACATATTGGCGTTCTTAGTGTAGCACAATCGTAACCTAGATTTATCAAATGTGAATCTTTTAGCATTAAACAGGAAAGGCTCTGATACCACTGAAGGAATATGAGGACTTACCTTAATGCGGAAGCTTCACCCAGATCTTGCCTACTCATTGCTATCCATGAATTAGGTGGTAATTAGGGTTACCAGTGATGTCCACACCCTAAACCTAAGTCACACATATGGCTAGATTAGTATGGGAAAGAGGGCAAAGACCATATCAGATCTAGGGAATGTTCGCTTCTTAGCTGTCTGCCTTGGCTATTCTTATCACCCCCATTTTATCGTAGCACAAAGCATGTTACAGAATCATGGCATTGAATTGGCTAATTAATACTGAATTAATCACCTTGTAGCTACCAAATTAATGGTGATTATGGTGTAATTAGGTATGGGATTAAGTGATCGTTACTTCATTGGTTAATAAACTGCAAGCTATAAGATGAACTGAAATCTACCAGAAGTCCAACATAACCACACAGTCTTCCACTAGAATCCTCTGATTTTAGGAACATTCAAGAGTCGGTAACATTTTTACATGGTAAATGTTATAGTAACACAACAACATCCCAACCATTATTTAACTATAGTCCCATCACCCAGCATCTACATTCATTCATTTCTCAACCTTAAAACCAATCTCCATCTCTAAGCATCAGATTAGGAAACATGAACCTCAAAGAGTTGCCTAGGATTTGATGTTCTGCCTGAACTTACCAACTAAGGGTTGAGATATACTATTTGATATTCTTCTTGAGAAGAATGGTAAGACAAAGCACCCAAAAATAGAAAGACCTTTTAGAACAACTAGTAATTTCTAACATATGATGTTGTGTATGTTTATATACCCCTTTAAGGTGAGGGTCAAACTTCTCATCATTAACAATAACTTAGACATTTTGAAAATTTTCTAAAATGCTCCCTCTATATATTAGCATTACTACAAGTCCCCCTTAAAACAAAAGAATAGCATAAGTAGAGACTATGAGTATCAAGCCACTTCTAACACATTTAAGATGGAAATGAAAATTCTTTGTCTTAAGTAGCCAATTTAAGCTAGGGCCTCTATGCATATGGCACACAGGTATGAAGGCGTAGGGTCAGTTTGCCTTAATCTTCTAGCACTAGGGAAGTAACCCAAAGCCTCACCATTCACATTGTTAGAATATATTGAGGTAGCAACACATGCCATGACCAACAAAGCAAATTTCATTGGAAAGTCCAATGCTTGTAAAACAAATTCTAAGAAATGTGAGTCCATTATCTCGTAGGCTTTTCTAGTGACTATCTTCATTATAGGCCAAGGAAATATCCCTTTTCTATCACATTGTTTAATCAAGTGATGAACCAAGAATACGTTATCTATGATGTATGTACCTTGCATATGTCATATGTTTACAATAGAAGATAACTTTTCCAGTAATCTGTTAGCTATAACATTAGAAATAATCTTATAGAGGAGATCACATAAGTAGTGACCGCATTCTCCAAGAAACTTGTTGCATTCTATCTCTTGTGAACCACAGTAACGACGATACTATTAAGCACCTCAAAATTTTGTTATTATGAACAATCGAAAAGAACACTAAATATATTAGTACCTATAATGGAAAATTATTAAGTACACCTGAGAGTCCGTGCTCTCACACTCTATTTATATATATTTTTGGGTGTACTTGTTATATATTCTAATTTTTAATATTTATTCACTGATACATCTTCTAAGAGCATGTGCTCTCAGATGTATGGTATAAAGTTTTACTATAATTTGCCAAGTTTTCTTATAGAAGATAGCAGTATATATGTGCAAACATAGGGCTTAGTTCTCACCCATACTAAAAAAAGGCCTTATGAAAATCATCAGAACAGAAAGAAGCATCAAGCCTTTGTTGATACTTAAGGCTAAAAAAAAGACCATTATAAACCCAAGTGAGGTCAAGCAAAGATACCTCATCACAATTAGCCATAGGACCTTCATAAAAGTCCAAAAAGGTAGTAATAAGGCTTTCTTGGGTCATACGTTCATTACCATCGACGTCCAGAACTTGTTAACTATTAAGACATTCTGTTTAATAACAGCATCAAAATAGTCGCTATTATCATCGCTGAGTTTAAAGAAATATTCTTTAGGCCTCTAGTTTAAAATACTTTATTCAGTACGCCTGAATTTGAGATAATATGTTAGAAAACTTTTTTCAGTTACTAAAGCTCAATAGATGTAGGTCTACCCGATAAATTGGCTTACATTTGGATCAAATGTTGATATAACACCTCCACCGTAGATAAAATCCTTGAAACAAGAAAAAACTATAACCTCTTAAGAGACCCCTGGACAACCTTATGCTTGGAACAAAGCTTAAACATTCTACAGCTGCTCACTTCAATACCATAATTCCTTTGTATAGTCTGCTCAAAATCTTTGTGATGAGTCTAGGCATTCAAAAAATTGGACTACTTTTTATCTATTTTAAATCTATATTTAATTTTCTTCCTAATAAGGCTATGACCAAATATAACAAGGGACTTTAAAATCTACCACAACAGTTTGTGGAGAACTCAAAACTATAAGGTTCCACAAAACCTGTCTGATTTTGGCCACAATCTAAAGCTACTATCTTGATTACTATCCATGTATACGACTAGCTAGTAGTAGGAGCATCACAAAGGTCATTTCTAACACAAGAATCAAGAAAAGAATCAATTTTAGTGTAGTCTAGAGAGGCTCTACAAATTCTTTCTTAAAATCATAAGATAACATTAAGATTACCAAGTAATAACCAAAGGCCGACAATTGAAGAATGAAACCTATCTATGTCCTCATGAGGACTCTAAAATTAATGCTTCAAAGCTATGACATATACAAGTGGGGTAATTTACACATACCACCCTTCCGGTTTTCACTATTAATTTTTTCAACCCTGCTACATTTGTATTGATTTTTAACTACCTTAAGGTTTAACATTTTTGGTTTTTCACTTCCTTCTAAAGTTTTTGTTTTCATACTTCTAACTGAGACTATTGAAAATTATAAAATTATCCCTAATTTCAGTAAGACATGCAATAAAACTATTTTTAGTGCTTTTTAAAGAAATATGCGTGTTTGAATTATTAGACTTCTTATATTGACTTTATCAGTACTAGTTATCATAATTTACTACTTATATCATAAATATTATATTTTCTATATTATGAGCCCACTATGCATAGCAAAATAATAAATTAATTAGAGAGTTTTGATAATTACCTGAACGTAGTTGGTGCTTGATGTTGGCACTCCTCTAGCTTCCAACAAAGATACCTCTCTTGGATTAGGCACACGACAGATTTGTATTGTTTCCTACTCAAACCTTGGCCAATAATCAATTTTTGTAATTTAAAGGATAGTGAGACTTCAATCAAAAAATTGTAATATTTAAGACATGAGGTTCAATTGAATAACATTCTCTACTAGAAAACTTCTTTTATTGAAAGCTTAAAAGTGGGAATATTCCAGTGGAAAGATTTAAGAGGGGCTTAAGATGCTAAGATCATTAAAGATGCTTGTTCATTTAGAAATGGAGAATCCCAAATTCTCTCTTTCGTAAATATGCTCAAATGACCGTGTCCCTTCTCAGCGCTCAACCTCTCCTTTTATAAAGGGGATGGACTAAAAAGGATGCCCTAATGGTTATATTACATACGCTGATATTTCGCATGACTGCAATTACGTTCACATGGCTATAGTAGACTGTATTATTTTACTCGCTTGACACGTGACAAAATAGTGCAACAATGGTGTAATACACTTTCAGAGCCTTTAGGACTAACAAGTCTAGTCATCTATATTGAAATTCTACATGCTTTCATGTTTAATTATGCCTTCTAGCCCATCATTATACACATAATCATCAAAATCTTCATCAAGCTGAAGATACTCTGGATCCCATTTTTTAATTAATTCATGAAGATATCTAAGAAGAATTTCATAACTCTAATATCAAAGAGATAGTCAAAGACATCTTTTGAAGTAGCTACTTCTACCTTCATGTAATTGCTGAACTGTAACACCCCCAGCCCCTAGGGCTGAAAGCGTTACGTTTTCTTAGCTTTCTACCTAAATTTTGAGACGAAAAGGATAGAGTTTGCCTTAAAAACTGACCGTTATCAGGCTATAAGCATTATAATAAGTCCCTCCAATTTTAACGGAAGCGTAAAACATTTTTTAAAAAAACTCAACGGCGACACGCCGGAGTTCATAACTCAATGAGCCACTCGCTCGGAGTCCACCAACCAGATTAATTCATGAATAAAAAAGAGATGGAAGATACAACTCAACGGTTCGCACAACCGGAGTATTGGGGTTTACATCCCAAAACATAACTAACTTTAACCAAAAGACATCTAACTGACTAGATGATTGGCTCATAAGGCCATGCAGAGTGACTCATAAATAATATGCATTACATGAACCTAGAATACCTGTTTATAAACATTTCAAACCGAGAATACATAACGTGATTTCACTAAACATGTAAGATCCCCTAAAATGAGTACACACGACACCTTGCAAGCATGAACAGATTCCATCTTGGTATAGTTGGTTCAGCTTTTTCCTGTTATAAAGAAAACCTGGGGAAAAGGGGAAAGAGTAGTGGGATGAACAACCACACGCTCAGTGAGTGCTCCCCAACCCCCTTAAAACCAAAACCGTTGAAGGCAGTAATATCTTTAATAGTCACATATCACGTTTTCCTACCTTACTATCATATTAGGCGTTCATAAAACCCTTATGGAAGGATCACTGAACATAAACTTCATCTTAACCACTCAAACATATTTCTAAGTCCCTCAACGACTAAGTTCCTTTAATAACAAGCAGTTAAGCACATAAGGAAGCATCGAGCGTTAAGCATATATAT
>NCQV01089976.1:402-10526 GCA_002740545.1 Lophocereus schottii | reverse complement strand
CTATACTGACCTCTAAGACACCCTTAGATCCATTTAAGAGGAGCACATTTTCCTTCGAACATTTGTTGCTTCTGAGAGCATCGGTCTTCGGAACTTCGTCGAAGAGCGCCACGATGAGCTTCATGGGATGCTCGCTACCCAGATACAGTATTTCTAGGACTATAGGGCACGCCTAGGGACCTGGCGGGATTGCTATGCTACCTCCTTCCCTTTTTCTATTGCATGCCCACATTGAGGGTAATGTGTGATTCAAGCATGGAGAGTTAGTCGTTATGTTTAACGTCCCATGCCGAATCTGGTTTGGTATGCATGTGCTTTGTATATGTTGTTAGTGATAGTTTTTTGAGTTTTTAGGTTGCATTTTAGTTTTTCATTTATTAGTTTATTTTTCATTTAGTTTGCATTCTTGTTAGGAGCATTCATAAAAAAAAAGAATCAAAGGAAAAAAATCCTCCGATGATGATCTTTATAGATTTGGTAGACTTCTTTCGTTTAGTTTGACCCTTTGATTTGCCCAAATTGTGCATAAAAATGTTTGAGAATGAGTTTTCGAAATGAGCTCCATGTTTTGACCATATACCGAGTGCGAGTTGATTCACATGAGTCCGTACATGAATTTTGGCATGTGTGTACTAGTGAGCTAGTCATGACCTTGGTAGACGTCCCGTGAGGCTTTGTGCTTTTAGAGGCTACTTATCAATTTAGTCTCATATTTTCTTTCATGTGTGACTTTTCATTGGCATTATTTCTCTAGAATTTACTTTCATTCTTATTAAAGATCAAGTTTCGCATATGCATTTAGAGAATATGATTTGGGCATTTTCTTTGATTTGTTAAAGCCCACAACCAAATAGCCACTTTTGTTGTGTATTGTAGTCCCTGCTAGCCCCTGCTAGCCCCTTTGAGCTTAATTCCAATTTTCTTAATTTGAAGCGCCTATTATAGCCCATGGCGAAACTTGGTTTACTTTTAAGCCAAGACTAGAAGAGCATTTCATTCTTTTGCATCAAGTTTGATAGGGCACTAGTAAGGTGCATTGTTATCTTTTAGTGAATTTTGGCTGTTTGTTAATAGGATGTGAGATTTTGATAAATCCCTTGTTCCTTACACAAAGTTTGGAGAAGGGTTGGAATTTAAAGTTCGTTATAGATTGCCGCTAAGCTATCCTTTTTGGAAAAAAATGAAAGCAAAAAATAAAAAGGAACATGAAAAAAAAGGAAACAATAGAAAAAAAGAAAAAAAGAGAGAAAAAAAGGAAAAGGTGTTAGCCTTTTTGGAATTGTAAGTTATTTGTAATTTTCAATGCTTTCTCTCTTTGATTGGGGATGTATTTGTTCAGAAATTGTAATGGTCTAAAAAGGAGGTAGTACGATTCATCGGAATTGTTTAGTGCTCAATCTCTGGCTTCGAGCTCCTCATTTCCGAAATATTTGTTCCGCTCTTGCCTTTACCCATGGCCCCATTACAACCTTATGAAAGTCCTCATGATTGTTTAATGTGTTTGCATATTAGTGATGAAGAATTTGAGAGTCTTGCCAAGCTTATGGTAGATTTGAGTTCAAGGAATGAGAATTGAGAGAACCTTCATTATTATTAAGTACATGAGTGATAAGAGCCACATAACTATAGTGAAGTTCTACCGGCCTTGCTAGCCTTACTTGTTTTATATGTTGAAATGACTGAATTTGACGATTTAGGGAGATTGACTCAAGTTTGACATTGTGATCTATCAAAAGGGTTTTAAAACTTTCATTCCCTAATATATTTGTTAATGATTTTTGCACCTTTTTGGGCTACCATTAGATCAACTTTGTTATTTGAATGTTACCTATGTTTGTCTTAATGAGATTGTGTATAGTTTTGTTTTTCTTTGCATTCTTTGAGGACAAGCAACGGATTAAACATGGAGGAGTTTGATAAGTACATAACATATACATTGTTTTAGGGCTACTTTGCTTCATTTTTAGGAGAATTATGTGCTTAATGTTACTATTTATACTCTTATTCTTGATTTATGCTTGGGAATGGTTGTTTGATATGTTTTGCAAGATTTTAAACCTTTTTACCCAGTATTTGAACCTTAATGGATGTGTTTTAACCTCCTACATGGATACCCATGTGATGCTATGCTAGTGGAATAAAAAAAGAGTAGGAAATCGGTTCCAATGCAGGCCACGGTCGAACCGTGGTGTCTGCCCTGTCCGTGGTGAGTTGGGAAACTGTTACCTCTTCGTCTTCCTTTGGCTATGTGGCTAAAAACGTCCGAGCTATCCTATAAAAGGGCTTCGTTCAGTAGAAGAAAAAGGCATACGCATAAAGATATAGATAGAGAGCAAGTGAGAGTACATAGTTTATTTTCTTCCTCAAATTTTTGTTCTTTTTAGTTTAGATTTTTAGTTTGGTATTTGTACTGGAGAGAAATCTTTAGCGTGAGTGCTTGATCCTGAGGCAGTTTGAAGCCCTTGGTTGAAAGGTATTCTTAGTTAAGCCATCCACTCAGATTTCGCAAAACGTTGGCTAGTTGTTTAATCCTTAATCACGAGTGAGTAGTTTTTATTTTTGCCTAGGGATTTAGTAGTTTATGAAAGTATTATTGGGTTATGTCTTAATCTAAAGAATTGTACTTATTTTCATGATTTCTTTGATTTCATTCTATCAAGTGATTATCATCTTGTGAGTGGAGTTTTGGCCAAAATTTGCTTGCGCACTTGAAACAATTGAGTGAAAAACTAAAACATCACAGTTGATTGTTAGACTGCTTGATAAAACCTGACATAACATCGTCTCGAAAGAGGGATTTGCAAGTTAGGAGGACATAGAGTGTAATCGAAGATGTTTAACTTAGATTAAGATAAATTAGTTTGAAAGAACGACTTTTACTTAATGCTAATTTGGTTGAATTTGAAAGAATAGACTAAATTTTTGGATAGATTGCAAATCCTTGATTACAGGAAAGCACATCATTATCATTTTGATCCAATCAATTTTCATAACTACATGAATTCCTAGACATGTTTCCTTAATTGATTTAAAAATTAGTAAATTAGAAGTGGGTAAATCGAACCATTTTGAATTAGAATTTCACTTAGCATATTTTGGCAGACAAGACTCGATAGATTACATTAGTCCTTGAGGAGTGATCTTTTTATCTATACTATGACTACCTGTGCGCTTGCTGCAGTGGTCACGCTTCCAAGCCTCATAGAGTATCTCATCATCCCTTTGAGTGAAGTTGGTGGTTTGATTCCTCAAACTTATCGTTCTGCTCGGAGGGAAAAACTTGGTGAGGAAAGCTCCAGTAAGCTCATCCCATGTGGTAACACATCCCAAAGGCAAAGAATGTGACCAAGCTCTTGCCTTATCCCTTAGCGAAATCTGATAAGGAAGGGCTTGACAAAAATAGCCTTCAACAAACTCTTCAAACCGCCAACGAAACTAAACTCACTCAAGATTTCTCACTTGCACAAAGAGCAAACTAAAAAAAAAGCTAACTAAAAAGAGTAAAATTTGGGGACGAAATGGGCTATCTATGCTATGCTTCTCTTTTTCTGCTACTAAGGGACGAGTTTAAAAAGAAGAACGCGAGCAATTTTAGCTACACAGCAGAAGAAAAACTAAGAGGCCACAGTTACACAACCTACCACAGTCCGTGGTGGACACGGCAGTTGGACCATGGTCTGGGCTGGAACCACATTTTCTGCTCTTTTCCTGCTCCACGGGCATAACATCTCATAGGCATCCATGGGGGGTCAAAATACGCTTAAATGAGGTCCAATGCTGGGTAAAATGGTCCAAATTCCCGTAAATATCATCAAAAAACTATACCTAAGCATAAATCAAGAATAGAAGTATAAATGGTACTTAAAGCACATAATTCTCCTAAAAATGTAGCAAAATGATCCTAAAATGATATATACGATAAGCACTTATTAGTAATTGAGATGTTAAACTATTAATGTGCGAGCTTGGAATAAAGTCAAGCAATGGGTTCAATTTGCAATCTAGTTCAAGCTTGGCTATGAAATAATAATGGAGTTTGAATAAGAACAGGAGATATGAATGAGATAAAGGCCAAGCCACCACCCAAACTAAGTAAGGATTCCACCTAAACCTTATATACACATTCCTAAGCTAGCAAGCAAGTAAGCCAGCTCCTTAGCTAATCCAATCTAGCTTAACTAAACTGAAATGCAAAACGTGTTTGGCTTAAGCTAATTACAAACATGAGTCTAGCTAAGACAATCTGCTTAGAGAAAATCTAAAGTAAGAACATGATTAATTATAAGCCACTTACACATGTTAGAGAGAGAAATGGCAGGCTATAGGTGGTCACTTTTTGGCCATCTAATCCTTGGAGCAAGTGGACATCAAACACCAAACTAATTAGCCATGTAGACTTCCAAAGCTATAAAGTTAGTCATGGTGATGTTCATCAATGTTCAAGCAACTATGGGAGTAAGCAAGTAGGAGACTAAGCTCTCCACATTAAGTAATAAATTAGCGAAGTTAAAACAGCTTGTTTAAGCTTGATAAACCCAGATTAGCGCTAGAAATGATCAAGTTGGTTCACCAACCTATACTTGATTTGGAATTGATTTTAATGTATGTCTAGGTTTTGTAGAATGCTAATAAGCATCCCAGCTCTAAATTAGGTTTAGGTGAGAGAACCAATAAGAAACTCAAACTAGGTATGGAATGGCCTCAAACTGAAATGGTTGACAAAATATAGCTAATTGAATTTCTCTTCATAGATTGGTACCTTAGCATGTTGGTATCATCCCTAAGCAGAATGTTGGTCCTAAATAAGGTTTTACGTAAGGGTTCTGCCTAATCTCTCAAGATAGGTAAAATAGAATCATTACAGTATGCTTTCACTATTTTGGACCAATGTAGAAAAATGTATATGACTTAGGCCAAAATTAAGTTTTTTTTTTCCTGTGAAACTGGACATCTTAGCGAGTTTAGTAAAGCAGGACTTGCCCATAGGATGTCTTGAAAACTCCAAGAAGCATGCCATCCAAAACTACACTCTATTCTGGATTTGAGCCAGAGATCAAAGAATGGATCAATAGTGATGTTTCTCGGTTTCCTTGCTCTTCCTTGGCTTGATTAGCACCATGATCTTGTTTTGGATTTAGGTAACTCTCCTGAATGCCTTGCTCTACATCAACTTCCCCTTCTTGAAGAGGATTTGAGCTCAAATCCAAAGGGTGCTTAAAGTAGTTCTCCACCTAAAGACTTAAGTCACCAATATAAAAAGTGGTTAAAACAGCCATATCACTAGGGAGTAATAGTTTGTATGCATTATCTCCCAACCTCTCAATGTCTTGAATTACCCATCCCACCTGGCCATAAGCTTCTTCATCCTTCTGGATGGGAACCTCTACTTCCCTAGGTGTGAACGTAGTAGATCCCTGGATTGAACTCCAACTTCTTTATATGCTTGCTTGCCTTTACCTTGTAAGCTGCATTGCCTTTCTCAATATGAGTCCTTACTTTCTCATGCAGCTTCTGCATGCTTTGGCTCTTAGAGCAACATCATTGCTAACCCTTTACTCACTTGGTAGAGGCAACAGGTCAATAGGGGTAAAGGGGTTCACCCTATGCACATACTTAATGGGAGAGTGTCCAACAGCATACGATGGAGCCCTATTGTCAATATGGGGTAGCTTAAAGTCCCAATCTTTCATGCTTTTACTTATTAAAGAAGTAAGAGTTTAGTTGGTTACCTCCGTTTAGCCACCAATTTAGGGATGACAAGTTGTGTTAAATAAGAGTTTAGTGCCTCACAACTTCCATAAATGCCTCCAAAAGTGGGATAAAAACTTGAAGTCTCGATTAGATGCAATGATTTTAGGCACACTATGGAGCCTAACAATGTTTGTGAAGTAGATCTCAGCAATGTAGCTTACATCTTCAATTTTGTGGCATGGAACAAAGTTAACTATCCTGGAAACTTCATCCAGTACCACCATGATTGCAGCCTTCCCTCTCTGAGTCCGATGGAAAGCCACAATAAAATCCATACCTATGTCATCCCAAGGCCTTATAAGCATGGACAATGGGGTGTATAAGCCCTTGATAGAATTGACTTTTGGCCTTATGACAAATAAAGCAACCTGAAATGATCTTGTGGACATCTCCTCCCATTTTAGGCTAATAGAAATTCTCTTTCTGGATAACAATAGTCTTGTTTAGGCCAAAATGGCCAGCTAGAGCACCACCATGAGCCTCTCGACCTAATAGCTCTTTTAAAGAGCATTAAGGTATGCAAAGCTTGTTATTTCTGGATAGATATCCTTCCTAGATGGTATAGGAGCTATCCTTGGGAGCTTCTTTAATCAAGAGCTGAAAATCTGGGACCTCTTTTTAGATTTCTTAGATCGGATGAAATCCAAGTGCCTTAGCTTCCAAAACAGAAATCTAAGTACCTTAGCTTCTGCGACCACATTCTCTTTGCCACTCTCGTGTTTGCCAGTAAAGTTGAATGACTGAAGAAACTCTACATATTTCTCATGCCTTAGATTCAACTTTTACTAAAACTAAATGCACTTGAGTGGTTGATGGTCTGACTGCAACACAAAAGGCCTAGGCATGAGGTAATTACCCTAATAAGTTAAAGCCCTTACAATAGCATTATACTCCTTATCATAAGTGCTATAGTTGCACCTGGAATCATTAAGCTTGTCACTGAAATCAGCAACGGGCCTCTTGGATTGGATTAGGACAGTTTCTATCCCAACTCTAATTAAATCACATTCAAGCTCAAATAAATCCTCAAAATTTGGAAGAGCCACGATAGGCTGCTAGCACAACTTTTGCTTGATATCTTAATAGGATTTTTGGGCAGCCTTGGACCACTCAAACTACCTTCTTCATACACTTAGTAATGGGGGCCATGACTGAGCTGAAATCTCTAATGAACCTCATGTAGTATGAGGCCAAATCATGAAAAATTCTTACCTCTGTGACTGACATGGGCTTAGTCTAGGTTTGAATTACCTTAATGTTGCTTTGATCAACATATATGCCTTTGAAAGAAACCACATAACCATGGAAATGAGTTCTGGAGTGAAAAACTCACACTTCTTTGTCTTAGCGTATAGCTTGTCCCTCTTAGAACCTCAAAGACTTGCTTCAAATGCTTCTTCTGGTCTCTTTCATTCTAGCTGTAAATTAGAACATCATCAAAGCACACTACCACAAAATATGTAGTGAAGGGCTTAAGGACTTAATTCATTAACAAGATGGAAGTGCTAGGGTCATTAGACAAACCAAATAGCATAACAAGTCATTCATACAACCCTTTCTTTATGTTAAAGGTTGTTCTCCCCTTATCACCATCTCTCATCCTAATCTGGTGGTATCCACTCCTTAGATCAATCTTGGAAACCACCCTAGAACCATTCAACTCATCGAGCATACCACTAAGTGTACAATAGGGTACCTATACTTAATTGTAATGTTGTTTATAGCATGGCTACACACACATCCTCATGGTTCCATCCTTCTTTGGTATAAGCAAAGCTGGGATAAAAAAAGGATTCATGCTTTCCCTATAGTTCTTAAACTTATCTCTCCACTTCCTTAGTGTCAATGGGATTGCACCTATAGGCTGGCTTGTTTGGCAAAGCAGCTCCAGGTAGTAGGTCTATTTCATGTTTAATGGCTCTAAGTGGAGACAAACCCGGGAGTAAATCAATAAGAAAGACACCTCTAAAGTCCCTTCTTAGGCTCCTGAAGTGAATAGGGTTATGGGTGTTGGACAATAGGTAGTCTTAGTTTATCAATCAAATGAATAGAGACCATGTTAGTGCAAGTACCTTAATTAATGATAAAGCTATAGACCTTCCGTTGGATGGTACGCCATGTATGAAAGAATGTTCTCTTTGATTTTCCTCTTGGGGACCTTCCATGGTATTAAAAATGCTCCTCAACACAAGCATCTCATCCATCTCATGAGGTAGGATATTGGCTTGTTCCTCTATTTGTTCCTCTTCCTTACTTGTTTCCAAGTGAATTTGATCGATCTCCTTAATCCCCCTAATGGTAAAGGCTCTTCTGTTAGGGCAGTCAGCTTAAAAGTTACCATACCCTTGGTATTTAAAACACCTCTTGGCATTAACTTTCTTAGGAAACTCTTTGATAATGTCTTGAGTCTTGAGCCTTATCTTTGCTCTTGTCTTCTCTTGGAACCACTCGAGGCTTAGATTGAAAGTAGGGATTAGTTTCTGCGTTTGGCCGCTAGTAAGAACTAGCGAATGATCTTTTGTTCTTGGAATGTTTTTAACCTTTTTGGCAAGTTTACACATGTCCTCAAAGGACCAGTAACGTTATAGTTCAACCTTCTCAGTGATCAAGCTCTCTTAGAAACCTCGCTATTGTATGCTCGATTTCTTCCTCTAAACTACTTCTGATTTGGAGTTGCTCAAACTCTTATATGTATTCTTCAACACTCATGCATCCCTAGCTGAAGGAGGTGACCATAAGATAAAGATCACACTTGTAGTCATCAGGAAAAAGCCTCTTCTGCATGAGTTTCTTCAGTTCAGACCGCGTTCTGATATGAGACTTGCCTTTCTTATTCCTTTACCTTTTGGTGTTTTTATACCAAAGATAGGCATACTTTTTTATCTTAAGGATGACAATTTTAAAGGCTTTCTCTTGGGAGTAATCTTTGATCTCAAAGAACCTCTCCAAAGCTTGAACCCATTCAAGGTAAAGCTCTAGGTTCAAGCTTCCTTCAAATTTTAGAGGGTTAATTTTCATGTCCCTTAAGTCATCTATGGGCTGCCTAGGAGGTCTCATTCTCCTCCTTAAATCCTCATCCTACTGGGAAAAAGATAACTGAGTGGAAGTGGAATTACCCCTTTGAGAACCATGTTCTCGTCTCCTCCCTCCTCCGAGGTCAGGCCTTAAGCTAGCTAGAACTTCTTCTATCTTAGTGGAAAAGGTGGTAACTTCTATGGATAGTGTTTGGCAATTTTACAGTAGCTAGTGTATGGCGTTGCCCCTACCTAAATCATAGGCTTGCTCTAAGCTAAGTCCATTAGGGATTCTTGATTGGAGGCTATGACTTGCCTCCTCCCTGGATATGGACTAGAATTCAATATGGCTGTTTGTGGCATTCAAGATTTTCTTGTGGCTGGGCGTGTGTTTGGGTTGTATTAGGTGTTTTATAGTTTTTAGAAACATGGTTTCACAATAGGGAAAGATTACAAACCAATAAAACAGTAAGTAAAAATCACCAGGTTGAGCTCTACTGCCACTTTTATGCGGGAGCTTGGAATAAACTCAAGCAATGGGTTTGGTTTGCAATTTAGTTCAAGCTTGGCTATGAAACTTCAATGGAGTTTGAATACGAAGAAGGATACAAATGGGATAAAGGTCAAGCCACCACTTAAACTAAGTAAGGATTCCACCCTCCAAATTAAAAAGTCTGAACAACCAAACCTGGATTAAAGGAAACCACTCCAATTAGCAACCAATCTGATTGATTAGGAGAGATTTTTAGAGAGTTTCTATTTACACATGAAACTAAAGCTTTTCATCAATGTATTCCGCCTTGAACAAGCAGCCAAGCAACCTTATACACACATTCCTACACTAGCAAGCAAGTAGGCTAGCTCCTTAGCTAATCTAATCTAGCTTAACTATATTAAAATGCAAAATAGGTTTAGCTTAAGCGAATTACTAACATGAATCTAGCTAATACAATCTGTTTGGAGCAAATCTAAGGCTATAACATGATTAATTAATCTTAAACAAGGCACTCTGACATAGTAGAGAGACAAATGGTGTAATAACCCGACTCTAACCCATCTTTATTTATTTAAATCATCTCTATTTATTTCATTAATCATGTTTATTCATGTACTTTATCGTGTTTATTGACCTAATCACTCATGGACTCAATTTATTTATTTATCTAATTCCATTATGTTATTAAAATTTTCCAGCCTCATTTATCATATTTAATCATCCCAGTGAGAAGATATTTCATTTTGGGTACCACTTTGCAACTCAAGTATCATTTATTGTTAATTTGAGTTTCATTGATTGATTAAATGTCAGGTGAGTCGATATTAGGCCTCGGTGAATATCAATTATGATTTTCTTACCTT